>JANTPZ010017769.1:0-22806 GCA_025593235.1 Vachellia pachyceras | reverse complement strand
CTGAAATGAAATAACAAATTTTGGCAGTATCACTTGCTCATGAAGAAATTAGGCACAAATATATCATTATTCATGGCATATGACCCCAAAATTACATTAATCCAATTCAACAACTCCTAATCACAATTTAAGCACAAAAAGGTCATGAATGGGCCAAAATTGACTCTATGACTCTGGAAATTCAAGAGGAAAACTAATATAATTAAAGCTCAATCAATATTCGAGGCTGGAACCTTGAATTTTTTAGGTTGAGAAATTGTCAGAAAACGAAGTGAGTGAGACTCTATTTGGTGTGTGTTGTGAGGGGAAGTGAGAATCTCCTTTGTAAAGGCCCAGTGAGCCTTAGTTGTTGTTGACTAGTGGATTGAAAATCTCAGAGGAGCCCTGAGGACTGGACGTAGGTCAGGAGGACCGAACCAGGATAAATCTGATGTGTTTTCTTCTCTTTACTTTCATCGGTGATTTCGTTTAATTTCTGCGATTAAGTTTTTAATTTTTAAAGCTGACCAATTCACCCCCCTCTTAGTCAAATCCTACACTAAAATTTGGTATCAGAGCAGATCTCTTGTATAAAGGACATAACTTCTCAAGAGCGATCATGGCAGGATTTGGCAAACACGTTATGGCCGACGAAGCCTCCATCACTAGACCACCAGCCTTTAATATCCAGAAATTCTCATTCTGGAAGATTAAGTTTCAAAACTTTATTCTGGCTACTGATTTTGATCTATGCGATGTTTACAGGAAACATCATGCCAATGAAGAAGGACAAAGATCAGCTGGTTCCAAAGCAGAAAGGTAGAGTTCAATGACGAAGATAAGAAGATGCTGTTGAATAGAAAAGTTGTTTTGATGCTACAAGCAGCTTTAAATGAAGATGACTTCTTCAAAGTCTGTACTCTGCCTTCCGCAAAACATATTTGGGAAGCACTGGAGATAGCCTACGAAGGCACTGAAGTAGTAAAGGAAAGTAGAGTGAACATGCTTACTACTGAGTATGATTTACTCAGAATGAAGGATGAAGAAACGATTGCAGAATTCCAGATGCGGCATACTTACCTTATCAACAAGTTAGTCATTCTCGGAAAAACATACGATCAACCCTCCCAAGGGAGAAAAATTCTCAGTGTGATATCCAACAAGTGGGAGGCGAAAGTGACAGCCATCGAAGAGTCCCAAGAAGAGTCAATAACTTCGGTGGTAGCACTGTTTGACAGCCTTGCTGAGTACGAGGGCAAGCAAAAATTTAAGAAAGAGCTGTCTAACATCGAAGAAAAGAAGAAAAAGGGGCTTAAACTTAAAACAATAAAAGAAAAGGAAAGAGAGCCTGAAACAGAGGAAGATGAGGAAGAAGATGTAGAAGATGAAGAATTGGCTATGGTTGTACGCAAATTCAGGCAAATGTATAAAAGAGATCAAAGCTTCCAAAGACCACAGAAATGAGGTCCAGCAAAGTTGTTTGCTATGAGTGCAATAAACCTGGTCATGTTCATGCTGACTGCCCACAGATTGTTAATCAAAATAAAGAAAAGGAGAAAGAGAAAAAGAAATTCAAAACCTTCAAGAATAAGACTATATAGGCAAAATTCGAAATGTTGATGATATCATTTTTGGTGCCACTAACAATGATCTTTGCCAAGAATTTGCTAAGACTATACAGGCAAAATTCGAAATGTTAATGATGGGAGAACTCAACTTCTTCCTAGGACTTCAAATCAAGCAAAGGAAGAACGGAATCTTCATTAGCTAAACGAAGTATCTAAAGGAGCTATTGAAGAAGTTTGGTATGGACCAATGCAAGAGTGCAGATACCCCTATGAGTTCTACTACACTACTTGATGCTGACATCAATGGCAAAGATTATGATATCAAGAGATATAGAGGAATGATTGTTCATTGCTCTATCTCACAACAAGCAAGCCAGGTGTTCAATTCAGCGTTGAGATGTGTGCACGTTATCAAGCAGCACATAAGGAATCACATGTTGAGAACGTGAAGAGAATCTTTAGATATCTTGCTGGTACGATTGATCTTGGAATATGGTATCCGAAGGGAACAAATGTGGAGCTGATAGCATACTCAGATTCTGACCATGCGGGCTACAAGACTAACAGAAAGAGTAAAAGTGGTCAATGTCAATTCCTTGGAGGATCACTGGTATCATGGTTTAGCAAGAAGCAATCAACAGTATCACTATCCTTAACAGAAGCTGAATGTATTGCTACTACAAGCTGTTGTCCTTAAGTGTTATGGATGAAACAACAATTACAAGATTTGTGAATGAATTTCACTGAGATTCCCATTTTCTATGACAACACTAGAACTATCAATCTTGCCAAAAATCTTGTTCATCATTTTCAGACCAAGCATATCGATATACATCATCATTTCATCCGGGATCATGGTCAAAGAAAGGATGTCAAAGTTGTGTTCATACCTACATATCTTTAGATAAAAGATATCTTCACTAAACCTTTGGCCAGAGAGCAGTTTATAAATATCAGAAGAGAATTGGGAATGATGAATCCCAATGAACAATAAGCAATGTTGATTTATTGTTTTGATGATTAACCATACTAACTTAAGCATCGGAGTGTCTTCATGAATCTTTACAGGTCTCAGGTTCATTCATGATCAATACTTAAAAAAAGAGGAAAGGGGGACCTGACTTAAAAAGAAAAATGGAAAACATGTGATAAAACTCAAGTTCTACACTTAGAGGATCAACAGCTTAGCAATGAAGCAAAACTCAAGTTCTGTGGAAAGTAAAACTTGAGTTCCATCACATGAGAGAGAACGGGATTTCAGAACTTCAAGTTTTGTCTGCGTGTTCAAGAAAACTCGAGTTGTGAATTCTTAAAACTCAAGTTCAAGTACGCTTTTTTTATGTCTGTTCATCTTCTGCTCTTAAAACTTGAGTTCAAGTACGCTTTTTTTTATGTCTGTTCATCTTCTGCTCACAAAACTCGAGTTCTGAGAAACTCAAAACTCGAGTTCCTAAGCTAAAGAATTCTTTTGTTTCAAAACTCGAGTTCTGCCAAATGACAAACTCGAGTTCTATGTCAATGAACTTGTTTATGAACTCTTAAAAATCGAGTTTTGGAATTCCAAAACTTGAGTTATGGTGAACTCAGGTATTTTAACCCCTTTCTGCCAAAACTCAAACCCTAACCTATGTCTTCACATTTTCTAGTTTTCTCTACAAGACTTCAAAATTATCCAGCTCATCCTCTCAAAATCATCGCATCCCAATCGAAATCCATCATAAATCATAACCCCTACTCTTATTTCCCAATTCCTTCAACCAAATCATCATATTTCCCACCTGAAACCTTCGGCAATTCGCTATCTTAAAGTTTTCCCTTCTTGCTCTGTATCCAAAATAAGAAATGGCTCACACAAAAGTTCCTCAACCAAGCAACCCAGAATCTCTAAAAGCCTCATCCATTGCTCCTTCTCACACCCAATCTTCATCTAAACGTGTACGTATTGCAGAACCCTCGGAAGAAGAAGAAGTGGAAGTTCCTCTTGTTAAGAGAACAAGGTTAAGGCAACCAAAATTGATTCTGAGTAAAAAGGAAAAAGGGAAAGAGTTAGCAATCTCATCCTCTCAGCCTGAAGTCGTTGCTACTAAACCATCACAGACCGAGCCCACTGCTACTGAGCCTACCCAGACACAGCCTTTGAATTCAGCAACAGAGAGTATATCTCCTACTAATCGGGTTTCTTCTTAAAGGCAGGCAAAGCAGAAATTAAAGCCCAGAGGAGGAAAAGGGAGCAAAGAAACAAAGGAGTAACCAAAACCTCCTCCATCATTCAATACCAAGATGGTAACACTTACTTCCTCTATAAGTAAGTTTGAATCTAGACCCTTATGCCCTGTTATCTATGCCGATCTGAGCAAAGTGAATAATCTGTTGGGAATGGACATCAAGCCTTACTTAGGTTACTATGACAAGCTGATCAATTTAAATCGTGATTACTCTCCTAACATGATTAGAATATTTTATAGCAATATGAAGGAGAAGAATACATTGAAAAAGAATGGGAAGGTTCATGAGTATGGGTTACAGACAGTCATGAGAGGAGACCCTATTTACATCACTGCTGATCTACTTAATGCATTTTCAGGAACATATGAATTTGATAAGGAGTTAAAGGAATTTTCAAATGCTGAAGTGAATAGGTCATTGATTGAGCTTTATTCGTATTAGTTTTCTACTTGAATTTCCAGAGTCTTAGAGTCAATTTTAGCCCATACATGACCTTTTTTTGTTTAATTTAAGATTAAGAGTTATTGATTTGGATTAGTGTGATTTTAGGTACATATGCCATGAATAATGATGTTATTGTACTTAAATTCCATCATGAGCAAATGATACTGCCAATATTTGCTATTTCATTTCAGGAACTCTGTACAAAAGGCAAGAGGAAGAAGCTCTGGAGAATTTCACCGCAGCGCAATTCAAAGTTTTCCGCAGCCAAATTTCAATTAGAGGGCATGAACTCTTAGGAAAGGTTCGCCACGGTGAATATCGCACATAAGCACCACATTTTTACTCCAGATGGAAAATAACCCAACCTAGGTTTAGAGATCCAACCCAGAACGGTTTTATCATGCCATTTTAGGGTATTGTCGAAAGGAGGCTGAGAAAGGGAGGAGCAAGAAGAGAAAGGAAAGAAAAAGAGAGGCAAAGACACACCACATTCCATTTCTTTATCTTCCACACACACTAAACCCTACATCTATTGCCTCACCATCCATCCATTTAGCATGCCTCAATCATCCATACGGAGCTCGTTTCCATCAATCATGAGGAGCTGAGCATCTATTATAGTGAGGATTACTATTATATCAGATTATGTTATGCTCTTGGAATTTTCTGACTGTTCTGACAGATGTTATATCAGAATATGTTATGATCTTGGAATTTTTTGATTTATCTATAAGTCTTTGGTTTCATTATGTGCTTTTCAATGTATGTGGTGTTGTCATCATCAAAAAGGGGGAGAATGTTGATACCTTGTTTTGATAATAACAAAAATCTCAAATTATGGCAGGATTTGGAATTTGAGATATTATTTGTGAAACTGTGTTGGAAATGTCAGAAGAGTTTTGAGACTCGAGTTCCAGCTTTTGAAACTTCAAGTTTGATAATTGTTTTTCAAAACTAGATATTGAAACTGGAAGTTTTGAAAAGAAGTTTTGTAGTCAAGTTCACAAACTCGAGTTCCACATATTTCAAAACTTGAAGTTCCATAACGTACAATCAAAACTAGAGGTCATAACTTGAGGTTTCAGCTGCGAGTTTTGTCATCACGTTATACAACTCGAGTTCCATAACTATCTTCTAAAACTTGATTTCAAAACTGGAAGTTTTCACAGAACTCTAAGTCTTCTATTTTCCAAACTTGAGTTCCATGCTAACACAGCTACACCTACTGCTACCAGAGCTTTCCTCTTTCATGCTGGAACATTTTGAATGTTACTTGACATCATAAATGCACTTTAGCTCTTTCATCTATACAGCCAGGTCGTCTGAGGAATGAAGATGAGCATTTATGATTTACTTCATTGCCGTTGAATGCATTAAATGTAGTCATTAATGACAAACCTGAAAAGCGACGAATGTGAGTAACGGACTAAAGCTTCTTTCCAACGAACATTGAATTTCTGAGTAACAGCTAATGAATGAAAGCTCAGATATAAATGAAGAAGCATTGAAGACAAAAAAAAGAAGGAACAACGAATGAATTTTAGAACGCTATTACTGTCTGCAACTACCTTTCTGTCATCTTGTAAATTATTTTCTTGTAAGCTTCAGTATTTGACTATCCACTCTTCCAAAGAGTTTATCTTATCAAACCTTGTTGTAATCTTGTAAGATATTCAAGGTCGAAACCTTGAATTTGTTGGGTTGAGAAATTGTCAGAAAACAGAGTGAGTGAGACTCTATTTTATTGCGTGTTATGAGGGGGAGTGAGAATCTCCTTTGTAAAGGCCCAGTGAGCCTTGGTTGTTGACTAGTGGATTGAAAATCTCAGGGGAGCCCTGAGGACTGGACGTAGGTCAGGATGACCGAACCAGGATAAATCTGATGTGTTTCTTCTCTCTGCTTTCACCGGTGATTTCATTTAATTTCTGCGATTAAGTTTTTAATTTTAAAAGCTGACCAATTCACCCTCCCTATTGGTTAAATCCTACACTAACAGAAACCTCTCTTTGAGAGACTTAATTAGAATTTTGTTGCTATCTTTTGGGGAGTTAAAAGTAAAGATTTATTCCCATAACTCATTAGGGGGACTTAATACGACGCCTAACCCATGTCTAAGGCTCCCTTGTTTGCTTGTACCAGAAAGTTCTAGCCTTTCGAAAATGTTTGTATGTGGGTATGATGACATGACTGTAATAGGGTGACACTTAAAAATAGGGTTAAAGCTTCTTCATAAATGTGGATATGAGAGAAAGAGCTAATTTCTCAAGCTAGGTATATTGAGTTTCAGCATCTAAGAGAGTTTTACTAGTATATTATATTGGTTGTTACTTACCTTGGTCTTCGATAACTAAGACAGCACCGACAACTTTCACATATACAACTAAATATATGAATAGTACCTCACCTGGAGAGGGCTTAGACAGGAGTTAAGGGTTGGTCAAGTATTGTTTTAGTCATTGCAACACAATCTTACATTCGTTGCTCCATCCAAACGATTTATTCTTCTTAAGCACATCAAAGTAGTGGCACTTCTATGAGGACCGAAAGATGAACTTTTGGAGAGATGTGATGTGTCCAGTCCATCGTCTCACTTCACGGATGAACATCAATGAGGGGATGTTCAGTACATCAGCGATTTGTGTTGAATGGGCTTCAATCCCCTGCGAGACAAAAGCTAGCCAAGGAATCGCCCCAATATCACACCGAACGAGCACTTCTCTAGGTTCAGCTTCATGTTGTATTTGCAGAGCCAAATGAAACCCTGTTCCAGGTGCGACACATGGTCTTCTTCCTTAAGGGACTTAACTAGCATGTTATCAATATATACCTCTATGGTCTTCCTGAGGTGTTGCAAGATCATCCGATTTACGAACCTTGTACGTCGCTTCTACATTATTTAGGCCAAAAGGCATTACTTAATAATAATAGATGCCGTGTTCAATGATGAAGGTTGTCTTCTCTTCATCTTCCAAATGCATCAAGATCTGGTTATAACCAGAGAGCACATCCATGAAGCTCAATAGCTCATGATCGAACATGGCATCAACCAAAAAGTCTATGTGAGGGAGAGGGATAGACTCCTTCAGGCATGCTTTACTAAGATATGTGAAGTTTATGTATACTCGATGCTTACCATTATTCTTAGGTTCGATGACGATGTTTGCTAATAAGTCTGGGTACTGCACCTCTCTGACTAACCTGATGTTGATCAATTTCTGGATTTCTTCATTCATGATGTGATTCGTTTTTAGGGTAAACTTTCATCGCTTCTGTTTGATTAGTTTGTAGGAAGGGTCAACCACTAGTGAAAAATTATCATATACTTACGAATTTTCAAATCCACAGGTAATTACCTGCGGGAAAAAATCCGCAGGTAAGTTTTACTGCGAATTTCAAATCCGGAAATATTTTTTTTTGCTAAATTAAAAATTTGCAAGAAATATTAATTTTTGAAAATTGGAAAAAAATTACCTGTGGATTTCGAATCCGCAGGTAAAATACCTACGGATTAATAATCCACAGGTAGTTTACTATTAAAAAACCCATGCCCGCAAATTTTAATCCTATTCCTAAAAGCAGACCTTGCTCTAGAGCTGGCGCCATACCCACCCCTATGAGACATCTCTGTCGTCACTGCTCCTCTCCCCAGTCCTCTCCTCCGTCGCGTCTTAGCCAGCACCAACTTCATCCATCGCACAGTCGCACGACCTAGCTTCATTCATAGCACATCATAGAGTCGCACAGTCTCAGCCAGCACCAGCTTCGTCCATCACAGTTGTAACAGCCTGCATTTCCAGCTTCGTTGCCACCATGTTGCATTGAGGTATGGCTAAAAAAAATCGGCATAACCTAAGACTATGAAAAATATAAAAATAAAATGGTGCATTTAAAGGAATTGGCATCACCACTCAGCAGTTTCCTTCTGATCTTCTGTCAGTCCGAGCTTCTTGCGGGCGGAGTTTTAGGCAAACTACAGTGCTCATGTTCGCTTTCTCTTTTTCTCAGGTTTTTCTTCGATTTATTGTTATTTTCTTACATATGCATTTTTAAGTTTTAACGCTTTAGTACGATAATCATCAATGAGAAAGGAAAAATTGAATGATGGTAAATGCAAAAGTCGTATTGAATCCTCAGCTTCATTCCAAGATGATGATGGTTGTAGTGTTTGGATATCTGGGATTTTTTCATAGTTAAATGTGGTTATTTCAATTATGCAAGAGAGCTGTTTGAGGAAATGCCTCAAAGAAACGGAGGGATTTTTTTGCAGTTAAGTTTAGAGAATTACATGTTCAATTAATACCAGATAAAGCCAATATTGGGGTTGTAATTGGATTTGTTTTTGGGTGCGTGTTCACCTTTTTTAATCAAACATGAATTTTCTTTCCATTTTGATCTACTTGACAAGTCCAAGAATCGGAAAATCTATTTGCCCCTATAATTCCTGTCAAAATTTAAATGAAGGGTTCTTTCTTGCGAAATTGCCGAGGCGGTTCAAAGCATTCCTGAGAGTTCTTTGCAGTATGCAAATGCGAATGCTCTGCTTCTGGCTAAGGTGCTTTAAAAGAACATCTTATTGAAATTTCGATTACTTGTTACTACTTGAACTATTTTAGTATTAAGCAGCTTGCTACTATTTTGGGTTTTCATTCAAATGATTTGGTATTTTTGTATGATTTTGTAATCCATCATGTATGCTATTTATTGTATAAATAACTAGTGTTTTGTTTAACAGGAGATGACTTTGGAAGAATATGAGAAAGTGCTGTAAGAAAAAAGGAAGGCCTTGCAAGCACTAATAATCTTCTTTCTGTGCATGGATAAGAGTTAAGACTAATGGCTCTCCAGTGATAGGCTCTTGTTGGAAAAATTGCTAGTATTTTCAAAGGCTCTGGCTGGAACACAACTTGTTCTTCATAGGATGATTTTCGTACCAACTAGATACACATTCGGTGCTAGGATGTTTGAGTGAAACGAGGGTCTCTATTTGTATATTTTAGTTCAGTGAATTATTAATTCAGTAATTAATGCTTTGAATTCAAAACATTGATTCATTCAAGTTTATTTAATAGTAAAAAAATTATTTAGTAATTTTTTGGATTTTCTAATACAAGAAATATGCATATTTATTTTAAAAAACACTGTTTAAACCGAATGCACAGTAAATGTTTGCCTGCGGATTTTACCTACGGATTTTCCTGCGAAATTTTACCTGCGAAAAAATCCGCAGGTAATTACTTGCAGATTTGAAATCATAGGAAAATAAATTTCTACGAAGCTTATATCTGTGGATTAAAATCCGCAGGAAAATCTACAGGAATAAGTAATTTTTTTTTACTGTGAACGTTGAGTTTATGTGTCATTATAGTTGGGATTATCCTCGTCATATCTGCGTGCAACTAGGCAAAAAGTCTTTATTGTTTGAGAAGAAAGCTAAAATTGTACCTCTAGTGATTGGATACAAATCTGTTCCTAGGTGGATCTTGTACTTTGGTTGGTTGCCGTCTCTCTTATCTCTCTTATCCTCCGATTTCTCTACGACAATTTGTCTTAACCCCATAGCGTGTAGAATCTAATAACTTGATCAAGGGTAGATGGGATAGCTTACATTTAATGGATCCAAGGTCACCCCAAAAGGGCGTTATACGACAATGGGAGTCCATAACTTGATATTTCTTAGGCACATTCATCCTGGCTGCAAATGTCAAGAATGTTATCTCCCTTCCTATGCAATTGGGTGTCCTATTCCCAAAGATAGGCACAGACGAGGCACGAATGATTTATGACTCGACCCCCACCTCACGTATTGCGTTCTTGTATACCATGTTTACGCAACTGCCTGGATCAACTAACACATGTTTAATATCAAAATTTTCGTAGAAAATAGATATTACCAACAAGTCATCGTTAAGGTAGTCCAACCAAGTTATCTCCTCCTAAGTAAAGGTAATTTGGCTGTAGTCAGAGGGATCGTGACAAATGTGTCGGTTATTCAATCTTTAGACAAGAATCTCACATGTCATTTTGCCTCTAAATAGGTGTATCCATTAATCTTTGACCCTCTTATGATGTTGTTGACTATCCTCGAGTTTCAAGGACGGTTTTCTAGCACTTAAGCGGCTACTAGGGGGTGGTACATCCTTCTTGTCAGACCCTCCGTTCTTCACAGCAAATGGGAGAGGCATCCTCTCTTCAACTACATCACAACTTTGAGCCTTAAGGTGATGCAATCCATGGTATGATGCCTGTGGTCATTATGAAAGTTGCTCCACTTTGATTCGTCCACCTCGTCGCTCGTGCTAGTAAGGGCTTAGACGAGCTCCCCAATACTCACTTAGAAGTTGTAGTCTTTAATCTTATGGGGAGGGACTGGTCTATCACTCCAATGATGGTGTTGGAATGCTTCCATTCCAAAACACTGTTAGGGTACAGTTCGGCTCTCTAACCCTTACTGGGGTGACTGGGGTTCTTGATACACCTATCTAACTACTAGTCGCTCTGTGTTGGCATCTTCTTTCGTTTACCTTGTTTTCTTCCTACTTAATTTGGGCTAATTTACGAGCCAAGACGTCTTCTATCGTAATGCAAGTATATTTGGTCAGTTCTTTATAAAAATCAGAGTTGGGCAACAAACCTTTCAAGAAGGTGGAGATCGCGACAGTAACATTGCAATTGGATATGTTAACTTTTTTCTCGATTGTTTTATACATATCATTATTATATTATCTTATTTACATTTTTATTCGTTATATTCTCTTTTTGTTTACATTTCATGTTGTTATATTATATCATTTGTTTACGCTTTATTTATTGTTGATGTTCACTTGAAATGTAAACATATGTGATGAAAATATCTATACATATCAGTCCATGAATAGCTATATGATATAGTTTATCAAGAACTTATGTAGATTTGTTTATGGCCAGAAAATAAATTAATTATAAAAATTAGGAGCCTTAAATCTACATTAGAGATTCGATTAGCTAAAGGTCTAGAGGTAATAGCCTATTTACATTAAAATCCAAATTTATATGATTCAGGAAGCACGTAGACTTCCAAGTGAAACATATGAATAAGAATCGCCCTTTCATTCCTCCCCAATACTCCCTTGTCTTGCTCATCTCCCTCTTCTCTTGTCTTGTTTGGACATGAAATATATTGAATAAGAAAGACATATTTATATGACTTATACTTTGAGGGGGATATTGTAAAAATACAAGTATGAGCTAATTTTGTATAAATACAAGTGTGAGTTAATTTTTTTATATATTTCTATTTATGAAGAGGAGATTATTAAGCTTTTTGATCTTCTAAAATGGATGTCAGGTTAAATGTCATATTGAGATTTTAAATCAATATATTATGAAAATTGAAATTTTGTTATAGTAAACCATAAGTTTACATATCTAGATAGATTTATTGTTGCTTGACTTGTTTGATCATCCGAGTCATATATAAAATGCAATATATTGTCAAATATTATGTATTGACATCTATTGAAGAACTATAAGATTTTTCATGAATAGTCATCATATTATTCGGAAAGTTATTATATGATACTTGGTCTCAATAGAATATGGATCATAAGAAAATCATTGGTTATAATTTGACATGAATCTCAACATTTCTGGAAATATATTGCATTCATATGGGCCCATTCAAATATCATGTAAGACATACAAGTATTCAATAAATTCGATAGACGCATCTATAATATAGTTACATGTGTAACTACCAATAGCTTGCAGTCTGAAGTTTGCAAGATTGTTTGAATAAATCATTATGTGGATAAGTGCACAATTTCCATTTTATACTATCCATAAATCATTAATTAAAGCGTCCATATACAGTTTGATCAATACTTATAACAACAAAATTTTTACTTCATTATTCCATATTTGATTTAATATATTGTAGTACTTATACAAAGCCAAAAAAATTTTGCTAGTGGAATTGGCCTTTGGTTAAGAGACAGATTTTTCATCTTAAATGTTTGAATGTAAAATGTTTATTTTTAGTGATCCATATAATGCACATATATGGAAAGTTGAGATAAATGTTGGGTAAAATTCTCCTCATTGTTTATCTCTAAATGAAATAAATTGTGTTTCTAATGAAAGCAAATGAGTTTATGAGACTTGTACTACATTATTAGTTGATTGTCATTTCACAAAGTTTTTCCATATGAGATAGAGAAATTGAGTAGCTGGAAAAGAAAATACAATGAATGTATTATTACTATTAAATATATCCTCAAATATAACAAGATGAATCAAAAGTTCATTGAATATTGCATTCAGAAAATATTGTAAAAATATTTGCCAGATGTTATTATTGATCTGAATGAGTATAATTAAATTCTATATTCCAACTGAAAAGCTCCAATTAGTATAAATGAAAATAAGACATGCCTGAAGCATAATAAACCAATCGATTACAAATATTATACTTTGGATAAAGAGGAGTATCTCATTAAAATGATCATATTGAGAAGGCTGACACTCTTGAAGAGGCCAAGACATAACTAATTGCAAAAGCCTCAAGATAAGTTCAGGTACCTGAAAAGTCATGTTGAGATTTTGATAAGTTATATGTTGCAATGAGAAAATAGAACCGAAAAAGATAAAGTTGTCATTAATCGTTTTGGTTAAATGATCATATATATGAATGTGTCATAAAAGGTTGACATAGTAGTGATTGGCCAAAATGAAAAGAAAAGGAAAAAGACGCAATGAAAATATGATTACGTTATATCAATGTGAGAATTATGAATCTACAATCCAAGCACATGAAATACAAAATTATTATATAATATGTGAACATTTATGTGAAAAAAATGTTTTCATAATGGAGTGATGATGATAATGAGGCATATTATTTTGTGATGGATGGAAAATAATTACTGGTTTGACTAAATATGAAAACAAAATATGTGTGTTTTCGGTATTATTATAGCATATGCATATGGCTCACTAGATAGTGAATTTTTATGACAATCCTTGAAAGATCTATCATGCCAGAAGCATGCCTAAGAACATCATTACAAATATAAAATGTTACTTAGTGTAAAATAATTTGAGTCCAATACTCACAAAGTATATTGAAAAATTAATAATGGTGTATTTTACATGACCAGTAGATCAAGTTATTAATTGGTTCGATAACTTTAAAATCATAATTTTTTTATGATGATTTAGTCTACAAAATATATTGAATTTAATGGATTATACATCCTATATATTTATTCTATGGTAATAATATATTGTGACTAAGTTTTTCAGGATATGTCATGATAATTTTTTTTTTTTGAGTTTCAAGGTGCATAAGGCAAATAATGGAGGGTATATGGAATATTCAACATATTCAGAAGATATCACCAATGAATGCATAAATAGTTCAGGCAATAAAAGGAGATCAGCTAGTTAAGAAATCAAATTTGAGAAACTACACAATGATTTATATTGTATTCAGGGGGAGTAAAATTGATGTCTTTATCTTATGAAGAAGGGAAATTAATACTATTTTTAGGGGAGAAATTATCATGCTGCACTGGTTTTTCCTTAACGAAGGTTTTGTCTCACCAGATTTCCTGGGTAAGGTTTTTAATGAGTCAGTTTCAATATGTATTGTATTCTCTTTTTCCTTCTTGGGTTTTTGTCCCATTGAATTTTTCTAGTAAGGTTTTAATGGGGCACAACATTTGCTTATAGACATCTAAGGGGGAATGTTACGAAATTATATATAAGTGTGGATGTCTATAAAACTCTTTGGATTCCTCTTAGGATTCTCTCCCTTTAAATGCCAAATTCAATAACCTCCCTAATGAATTGCTTGAAAGGAGTTTCTAATAGTTATTGTTATTACTTTATTCTTTATAGCATTGTAACCATAGCATTAGGCTTAAAGAGTTGGAGGTCTATAAATAAAGGTTATGTACAAAGTGCTTGAACACACATGTGAATGAGATAGGCTTTCTTACTTCCTCTCTTATTTCTTCTATCTTATTATTCTACTCTCAAACTCTCTCATCTTATAACAAAAATTCAATTATTGGATGCATTACATACTAAGAATGATTAATGAGGCCATGGTTTCCAGAAACCTTCTGCTACCATATATACCTTAACAATGTGAGATAGATGAATACTTTGATTTTCTTTTCGTTGTACAAAATGTTTTCACCTCTTTGATTTTTCTGATTCATTTACATGAGATGCATTGTTTAAATCTTACTTATAAATATAATTTTAAAAAAATGAAGTACGCCTGGACTTATGAGATAAATATATCTAGTCAACTAATAGGTAAACTTAATTTGGATAACAAAAGGAGTGAAAAATTTCCATATAAAACATGTAACAAAAGTGATGTGAATGAATGGATGACAACTTAGCATATTTGGATTATGAATAAACTCCTTATCAATTGATTCAACATTTATTTCCAACTTGCATAGCAAAATTGGGTTTAATTCTTTATTTTAAAAAAGTTATTCTTGTATTAAAGATCTATTAATTAAATACATTTTCCTACCTTCCCACGCCCAATTCAAGTAGGTTTCCAAACAGATTGAGGCACGTCATGGAGCATTCCCCCTTCAGTCCTGAAATCCAATCTAGAGCCATTGAGCATTTTGGCTTGGTGACTAATTCAACCTCACCAATCAGGTCATGTGTTCGAAACTTGGCCCTCTTCTCTTGAACACAAAAAAAAAAAAAAAAATTGAATGCAGATGAACGGACGCTTCGCGCGCTTGCGTGAGTGACAGTCTTCTAGAATTCAAAAGTCTCGTCACTGCAACGGTTCTATTTGGCAACGGCTACATTGGGCCTTCTCTAAATATTGTTCTACCAAGATTTTGATTTCTCTGCTTGCTTCCTTGTTTGATTTGATGGTTGGATCTTTAGCTTACTCTAATAAATAAGATGCAATTACGTTCGGATCCGGCGACAATATTTGCACATCCTGCCTGATTCGATCTCTACTTCAATCTCCAGCACAACTTCCGGAGTTTTTGGTGCGCAACATTTCTCATCTTTGTCTCATCCGGTGTTATTTTACTTTCCCCGATTTCTCTTTCCATATCTTTTAACGAAACCCATCTTTTAATAGCTTCCATTTGCATCATTGGAGTCTGATATGTAATGATTCTTTTTTTGCTTGTTTCAGAATTTGCCTTGATTTAGCCACTTTTGTGCCTTATTGCGTGGCGCTGTGTCTTTATTGTATGCTCTTAATCTATTATTATATCCGAGTCTCCGTGTTGCTTACCATAAATTCGTCAACTGGTGGATATATTTTCTATTTAGAAACGTTTTCCAGCAGTTGGATTTCCCTATCAGCTTATGAAAGCAAAAGCCATCCATTCGTGATGTCCAATTAAGATGGGAGAGAATGATCCACCAGAGAAAATGAAAGAGAAACCTCTAATTCAGTTCTTCCACGCACAGTTAACACTGACTGCTACATTGGCCTTATTTGTGCATGAAGTTGGAATTGTCTGCTTTCTTTTTTTTCTGCAAATTTTCTTGATCAAGGTGAAGAAGGAATGTTTCATTGGGAAGCGTAATCAATTTATCTGGGTTTATCCTGAATCTCTTGATCTATTCCTGGCCGTACTTAGCATCTATTTTCATGTTTAAATCTCATTGATGGATATTGAAGCTGAAGCAATGGAAATAGTGATCTTAATAATTCCCTATTAATATTGTGTGCTTAATCTTTTAATGGCACATAGCATGACACATTATTATTTTCCTTTTCCAGGGATCTTTCGCTAAGTAATCTCCGAGGACCTATTCCTTCTAGTATGAATGAATTGTCAAACTTAAAAATATTGTATTACTCTTGAAACTCTGTTTTTCCATTATCTCATTGCCATCTTTATTAAATGCGTAGATACAGGAATGCTGTTTGCATTACCTTCTTCCCCTTTATTATGGCATGGCTGTTTGTATTGCTTAATGTACTATTTGTCTTGTGCAGAAGACAATCATAGATGATAACGCTTGCTTCATGATCCTTTTGTCTGTTGACGTTTGTATACTTAAGATTCGACATTCTGTTCGATCCAAACCATATAGATTCACATTAATTGGTTTAAAAAACATAATCAGGGAAATTTTTAATATAATTTTATTGTTAATTATGACTGCTTTAATTTAGACAATGTTCTGTCATTGAGACATTAGCATATGCAGACAAACCTAAGTAATAGCCATTTCATTCTAGTTAAACTTTAACATGATTTGCTTTAACAAATTCTTGCTCTTATTTATTGGTAAAACTCTTTGTTCCTTCACTGGACCCCAATCACAGAGCAATTAACATTTATGTGATGGTAGAATTTTCATGTGCTGATAAGTAACTAACATTTATGAAACATAGATATGAGACACAATGATTTCACAGAAATGTAGGTAGATATTTGGGTCCCAGCCACTTTATGATAAATACACTATCTGATCAGGAGTTGCCCTAGAATTTTGGCTTAAAAATATGGTCTTGATTCTTCCTATACACCATGGGTATTTGGTCAATAGGAGAGATCAAGAGATTATTTTTGTGATGGTAGTCATTGGACCTATAAACTAGGATTCGAGAACGATATGCTCCACTCAATCCCGAAAACAATCTTGCTTAGCATGTAAATTTTTGATAGTGCACATCTTCAATAATCTTCTAGAAACCATTTATGTTAAAATAACAACAACATCAACATAAAAGAATATAAAAGGAGAAAGAAAATAACAATCACTCTCCATAACTACTCTCCATAAATATGTCTCCTTAGTCTATCGAACCACTCTCTTCTCCAAAAATATTCCAAAAAATACATGCTTAGAGGTACGTCAAGGATGGCTTGGATGCAGCTGTAACTAAACCCGATGTGTGTTGCCCTTGTAGTGATAGTTGTATATAGAAAAGATATTTGTCATGGGTTAAAATAATGAAAAGGAAGAGAGATGAAACTTAACTTACTCTAATCGTTCTAGGAAGACCGGAGGGGAAAACATTCAGTAACAAGGTGGTCAGACCTCACCAAGACAAAGCGGTCTTACCAGCCCCTACTATCATTGATTTGTTCTCCAATGATGAACCACGGGTTGCATGCCGTATAAACAGGGTGTAAAACCCAAGCTTCTTCTCGAAGGGGTAATAAGACTGCAACAGGTCTTCCACACTGAATGGCATCGCCATCTACGCTGTAAGTGCTTCCAGGGACATGACTACTCATCAGACGTGAGGCATGAACTGGTTGGGTGCAAAATGAAAATGCCTACAGACGTCAGACAGCAAGGGAAGTAAAGCAATGCGGGGACCATGGCGAAAACATACTACGAATAGATTGTACATCCCTTGACGAACGAGTCGACGGTCTCAGAGGGTGAAGGAACCCTAATCTCGGTAGTGGGTGAAACACTGTAACTATAATGTGTATTTTCGAGTTCCCTTTTAGAAAAGCTAGAGCATTGTGGGGTCTTACCAACCCCTGTCATTGATTTGTTCTCCGTTGATGAGCAGTAAGGTACATACCGCATGAACAGGGTGTTGAACCTTAGCTTCTTTCTGAAGGGGTAGTATGACTGCAGCAGGTCTTCCACAGTTAGTGGCACCCCCGTTTGCGCGATGAGTTCCTTCAGAGACATGACTACTCGCAAACTTGGGGCATAAACTGGGCGGGTGCAAGGTCAAACTCCTAGAGAGGCCGGACAGCAAGGGAGGCAGAGGAATACAAGGACCATAGCAAAACATCCTATGAACCCATTCCTTGACGGATGAGTCGGCGGTCTCAGGGGACGAAGGAACCGCAATCTTGGCAATTGGTGGAATGTCATAACTATAGTGAGGATTTTCAAGTTCCCTTTTAGAAAGGCGGAAGCATTGTGGGTTTATTAGAGCTTTATCCTCCCATGGTTAGACCTAAAGAGAGACTACTCCCGAGATTCAGGGAATGTGGGAAGTGGATTTACTTGTTAGGAAGCTTTTACATGTTCCCCCAATATCTTCCCTTTATACCTTCTTTTAGGAAGCATACGCGTTTTTGGATAATAAGCTTCAAGTTTGACCAAAGTCTTTGTTAGGAACCCATCCAATATCTTGCTAACTAAGCTTCAAGTTGGTCTGGGCCAAAGTCTTTTTTTGGATATATAATAATCATTCACTCTTTCTGACAGGAATTTCTGACAGGAAGAGTAAGAGTCCATCCATCACTCCATTGTGTCTGACCTTCTTGACGATTAACCTTCTTGGCGTTTGTCTTGAATCGGATATAGTGGCCAAGCTTGAATCTTTGACCACAGGCGTTTTGAGCATGAAGGGAAGTTACTTTTTTTCGTAAACTCTTTTTTCACTGCCTCCGTTCACTCAATTGACTGTTTCCTTTTCTCTTTCCATTAGCGAAACCAACTCCTTCCTTCCATCTTTGTAACATCCCATCTTTTGATGAAAGGTAAAACTTGGCAAAAAAAAAGATGAAAGGTAAAAAAAATTTCTGCTAGTGTGTGAAGAGGGAGTGGCGAGAGTGATGATTTGATGTTAAAAAAAGAAAAAAGAAAAACAGTGCAGCTAGCGTGAGGGATTTGGAGAAGAGGGAGTGAGGGAGTTAATGATGTGATGAAAGAAAAAAAGAGAGAAAGAAGTCAGAGTGCCGTGTAGCGTGAGAGACGAGATGATGTCACCATTAGCAATTTAAAAAAAATAAGGGCTATGGTTCATTGTGGGGGTATAAATCCCCCTACACACGAGAGCTTCGGTAAGAAGAGAGAGAAGCCGAGTGAGAGGAAGAGAGTAGGCGCTGGAGAGGGAGAGGGAGAGGGAAGAGAGGGGGAGGTGTTTTCCAATCTCGATTATTGTGTAGAACAATTGGTAAATAAACTGTAATTGGTTACTTGATTCTCGAGGCTAATAGGATTTAGGTTGGAATTGAGGTAACCGGGATTTATTTCTTTTATATGGCTGTTGTGGAATGTAAGGTGTTTTGTGAACCTTACTTACTTTTTGGAAAAATTGTGATTTAGAAAATCTTACATATTTTTATATATGAAATTTGTTCAGTGAAGTAATATATTTTTTAAGCTATATGTGAGTGTTTGATATGCATGGGATAATATGACATTCAATGATATGAATATGGCATCGGAATTGTATGGACGTTGGGTGCGCATTCATATTTATGTGTTATATTGTGGGGTTATTTCGGAACAAATGAAGAGTGGTGAATTATTGTGCCCATCAACTTTTATTGATCCTTGGACTGGATTTAAACTAAGTTGGTATGAGTGGACACCTCCTTACCTTAGCCTGTTGCAGGTGGTATGGAAGGGGCAGTGTTCTTGAAGTGACTAGCTAGCTGTTAGGCAGGTATACTAGCACTAATAAATTGTATCATGTCCAAAAGTTATAAGGCGGAGCAGGTGGATAGGGTTAATTGCTCTTGATAAATATTACGTTTGTATTGATAAACTTGTTTCTCTAACTTATATTCATATTCTGCATATACTAGAAATTGATTTTGGTTACTGAGACGCCATGTCCCATTCCGTTGTTATTATTTTTTCAGGCAATACCTCTAATTCTGATAGAGGCCAAGGGAAGCAGCTAGAGACATAAGTATTAAGTCTTATAGGCCCTTTTGGTTGGTATTATATTGAGTTTTATATTACCTTATAGGGCCCATTATTATACATCATGATGCATTGTATTTTTGGATATCTAACAAGGAAAGATGCATGAGCACTGTGTTATGTGGTTCATTATTTATGCCAAGTGTAAGGGATTTTACGTGACAACATGTGGGCAAATCTTGTGCCTAGGATTCAGGGTGTTTTATAAAAAGAAATCGCTTCCGCATAACTCTATCGTTATTTAATTGTTGGCTAAATTATTATGATATAGACATGGTCCTTTCAACTTGGTATTCAGAGCAGTGTGTTTTGTTTTCCTAACTCTGTAGTGAATTACATTCAGGATATAGCAATATAAAATCTATATATACATGATTCCCTTTGCTCATGCGTTTTATTGTTATTGTTCTCCCTCTGTGATGAGGTTTTACCCTTAGGTGAGGAGAGATGGTTGATACGAGGTGTGCTTGCATCAATGATGGTAGCCAGCAGAGACCTAACGAGCCTCATCAACCTGTATTAGATGTGGAAATATTACTGCAGGTATAACAGTTGACCCTTTCAATGGATGAATGGGTGGGAAGACTTGAGGAAGATAAAGCTAATGAAAAGACGAGTAGGGGAAATAATAATTATACGCATGAGCTCGATTTGGAGGAAGGGGAAGGGAAAATTAGCCATGCTGAGGAGCCATTTGCATTCACAGGATGCTGAGTCAGAGGAATCATTATAATAGAGGTCTACTCCTAATATGCTTGCGGCGTGGTAGCATTTAGGCCGTTTCCACCCAAAGATCTTATCGAGAGGATAACCAATAAAGATGGCTTTATCCAACTTATATAGAGGCAATAAAATATTTATTCAAATATACCATCAAAGGGAATGAATTGTTGCAACAATATACATGAACAATGGTTCAACAAGCGCGCTAATCAACTAGTTGATGAAATTGTTGATTCTTCGGTACATATCTTCTCGTGAAGGAGCTTGGAGAAAGAGTGAGATATACACCACATATCATCAAGTTGTATATTCTACAAATACACACACACACACATTCAATCGTCCAACAAGAAAGAGTGAGATGGAATATAATGAACGGTCAACATATAATTGTAAGTTCCAGTTTAAGAAAAACAATATACATTACTATCATTGAGACTTGTTGGTAATTAAGTTATTTCTTCGAGACCTTCGTATTAATTCTCTCTTTTATTTTGTGTTCGAGTAAATTTGGTTTCCATTGACAGAATACTGCAAAACCGTGTTACCCAACTAGACAACAGGGGCAGGATATATGAACTAACAAGGAAAAAAACAAAATAAAAACGTATACAAGTGAAGAATGTAAGGGAGGTACCGGAAGAGTGTAAGACCAACTAAAGCCAGATTTACAAGCCAAACCCTTTTATGGTAGCAGAAGAAATTAATCCGTCTGGTTGATTCATAGAAGCATACAAGTCAAGCCACATCATTGCCCCTGATCTATAGACTTCAGATCCTTTAATAGTCTTATCTGAGGATTGAATTCAAAAGGAATCAGATTGCGTGCTGGAGGCAGGGGTGTCAGGAGATGGCAGGTGGGCCTGAACCTAACTCACACCTCTGTTGCTCTTGATCTATATGTTGAGATACTGTTTAGAAATATGGTGCAAAAATACTTTTATATAAATCGAAGTAAATATGTGAAGGTGATTATCTCATTTTACAGAATAATACTGTTAAACATACTTTTGAAGAGTAAATAAATTTTTTCAAATAAACACATTGGTATTTTAATACAAGTTGATTTTTTTAAAAAAATAAAACAATCTGATAAAATGATTTATTTATATTTTTTAAATTAATTTATTTAATTTATAAATTGATTTATAGTATAAAAATTTAAATCAGTATATAAAAATGGGAGTGAGGTAGTGATAGGGTGGGTTAATTAGTTTACTTGAGATAGGTATGTTGTGTGTAGGAACTCTGAAACTCGTCTCCTTCACATAAATAGAAGTCCGTATCTATCTGACCTCACAACTCAGACACTCAATTACTCAACCTCTCTGATTTCTGAAGCCTCATTAGTCATTACACGAAACTCTGAAGCATAAAAAACAAGCGAAGCAAAACCCCACTTTCTACTGCAAACAAAAACGCAACGCTCCCTCCCAAAAAGCTCAAAAAACGAACTAGAAAAGGAAAAGTTGGGCTAACTTGGATTTCAATCCAAACTTCATTTCCTCTCTATATTTGTATCAGTTATCTCTCTGCTATGTTATTAACCATGGTCGATTTAATTGGTAAAAGATTGGTGTACAAACTATAAAGTGGATAGTTTAAATCATGTTTATAACGTGAAAATCTTGTGGAGTGATGTAAATTTAGACGTATGCACTACCTCGCTGAACCCTCAACTCAATTCACCTAAATTTTTTTGTACTCACAAAAATTATCTATATATTTTAACAAAGAAGTTAGATATAACAAAAAAAAATTAGATTTTTTTAAAATATAGTAAGTTAATATTTAAATTTTTATTAAAAGATGTACCTATAATGTCTCAATTGCGTTGAAGAGAATTGACCTTAGCAGAAATACACAAGTGCCACGTTGTTCTTGACAAAAACTTTACTGAACAAATTTATCCTTTATTTGACCGTCAGTCATTAAAGAGCCTTGTACATTAATGCATCTAAGCTCCCTCAAAGAAAGCAAGAGAGACATCTCCCCTTGCTCTCACTCTTTCCCTCCTGCACCATTTTCAAGTTTCAACGCACTTCTTTCAAGTAAAAGTGTAAAACCATTAATGCCTCGTTTGGTACAGTGAAATTAATTTTGATGGAAATGGAGATGGAGATGGAAATGAGTATTAAAAGTACGTTTGGTATGACATGGAAATGGAACTTGATTTTTATAGTAAAAGACTAAAATGCCCTTGGTTTTAAAAAATCAATTTGCTGCCACACTGGAAAAAAAA
>JANTPZ010017768.1:0-11273 GCA_025593235.1 Vachellia pachyceras | reverse complement strand
TAAAAATTTTGACACTAAAGTGAAATAACTTTTAAAAAACCTTGCTTAGTAGTAGTAATATTAAAATCAGTAAATTGTGTGAAACAAATTATAGAAACAAAGGATAATTAAAATTAAAATTCACTGCCTCAATTAGAAAATTAGCGCTCTATGCACGATTATAAAATTAGTGTCCAATTTAGAAACTAGTGAGTGTAGCGTGCATACAAAGTTAAGCACACAGATTTGGGAGACAGCAAAAAAGGTAAAGCAGATACGGCCACAAAAAGAGATTAACTTTAAACGAATAAGGGACAAATGGGATTTAACTTTTTTATTTATTCATTTGAAAAGGAAGGATTTTCCACGTTAACAAATAATAATATCATATATTTGTTTTTTTTAGACTTTTACAGGTGCTAAAAGATTTAATGTTCACTGCTTTATTCAATTTCTTTATTGATTATGATAAGCCATACATTTTGATGGATTTAATTTCAATTATTTGAAATTAAAATATATTTAAACCAGATGGTTGTCACCGTTTTTGTATTTTAATTATTTTAATCATATAATGTTAGGTTATGTTAGAGCAGGAAGGATTGCAGTGTAAACGAAAACAGAAAGCAGAGAGAAGACTGTGTATGAATGGTTTTCATTATGTAATTCTGTTGTATTTTGTTCCAATACAGTAAGAGTATATATAATGACAATAGATATTCTAGAGGGATCCATTTAGGGCTGAGCTGTATAGTGGAAATTTGTTGGGCTTCACACGACATGGGCTGGATCAGTGTGGCCTTATTGATGCAGTGTTGACATCCCCCAGCGAGCCCAATGGAGATGAGACGACATTGAGGCTCGAGCGAAGCCATTGGAAACGATTTGTAACAAGGGGCTTTGTGAGTATGTCTGCTAGTTGGTCTTTGGAGGAGACAATTTGGACTCTGAGCTTTCTGGCAGCGACTCGTTCTCGTACAAAATGATAGTCCAAAGCTATGTGTTTGGCCCGTGAATGCAGAACCGGGTTGGCAGCTAGATAAGTTGCCCCTAAATTATCACAGTACAGTATTGGAGCCTCAGGGAGAGAGATGTTCAGCTCAGAAAGGAGGTTTTGAATCCATATGATTTCACTGGTGGCGTTTGCGAGAGACCGGTACTCAGCTTCTGTGCTTGATCGAGAAACTGTTGGTTGTTTCTTGGAGCTCCAAGAAACTGCATTAGGACCAAAAAAGACTACAAAACCAGCAGTCGACCGGTAGTCAATATGACAACCACCCCAATCAGCATCAGAGTATCCTTGAAGGTCATCGGGTGACAAATAGGACGCAGTAGTGGAAAGGCTAAGATGAGCAGATTTGCGAATATGGAGACCAAGATGAGAGGTACCACTAAGATAGCACAAAATCCTTTTAACAACAATCCAATGATGTTCTTTAGGATCATGCATAAATTGACAAACTCTATTAACAGCAAAGGAAAGATCAGGTCTTGTGAAAGACAAATACTGCAGACTGCCAACAACACTTTTATAGAGGGTAGGATCAGGGAAGGAGGGACCATCATTGGTGAGTTTGCTGTTAACTGCTAATGGGGATGGCATGGGGTGAGCATGTTGCATGTTTGTGCGTTTGAGGAGATCAGTAATGTATTTTTGTTGGGAAAGCAGGATGCCATGGGGTGTTCGGTGGACTGCAATGCCAAGGAAGTATGTTAGAGAGCCAAGATCTTTAACAGGGAATTGAGAACGTAGGTGACTGATGAGTTCATTAATAGCGTCTGAAGAAGAAGAAGTAATGAGGATATCATCTACATAAATCAACACAAAGGTTTGGCAATGAGAGGAGTTAAAAATAAACAGAGACGGGTCCGATTTAGATGCCCGAAAACCAAGGCTAGTGAGGAAAGAACTGAGGTGTGAGAACCATGCTTTGGGAGCTTGTTTGAGACCATACAGAGATCGATGCAATTTACACACATGATTGGGAAAATCTGGGTGAACAAAACCAGGTGGTTGGGACATAAACACTTCTTCATCTAATGAACCATGAAGGAAGGCATTCTCAATGTCAATTTGCCGTATAGTCCAGCCACGACAGACAGCAATGGATAACAAGAGTCTAACAGTGACAGGCTTTACCACAGGAGAGAAAGTTTCAGTGAAGTCCAAACCTGGTAATTGGTGAAACCCCTTTGCAACCAGGCGGGCTTTAAACCGATCAACTTCACCGGTGGGTTTGTATTTCAGGCGAAAGATCCACTTACATCCGATAATGTTTTGAGAAGCCGAGCGTGGGACGAGAGACCAGGTGTGGGTATTAAGCAGGGCAAGAAATTCGTCGGACATGGCTTTTCGCCAAGAGGGAGATTTTAGGGCATCAGTAATGGAGGATGGGACAGTGGGTTCAGTGGTTGCAGTGTGAGCTTGTCGGCTAGGCCACGGGATGGTTCCATCTGTGAATACTTTGGGCTTGGAGATTTGTGCTTTAGCACGGGTAATCATCTGGTGGGTGGAAGTGGGTGGCGGTGTTGCAGGCATACAGTGCGACGGTGGGGAAGGATTAGGTGAGAGGGCAGGAGGTGCAGAAGAGGACGACGAGGTGCGGGTGTTGGAGGGAAAGCCACGTGAGTAAGG
Organism: Vachellia pachyceras; assembly: GCA_025593235.1. Lineage (NCBI taxonomy): Eukaryota > Viridiplantae > Streptophyta > Magnoliopsida > Fabales > Fabaceae > Vachellia > Vachellia pachyceras. The sequence continues at coordinate 8,659 of JANTPZ010017768.1, read as the reverse complement.
TACAGCTGTGTTAGGGGAGGTTGAAGGAGACAAATCTGATGATGGGTCGGTGGGAGAAGTAGCTTGGGCTAGAGATACTAATGGGCCGAGAGCATCTAATGATGGGGCGGTGTATAAAGGAACTTGGGCTGGGGACGTTAGTGGACCGAGAAAGAGAGGTAAGGGAGACGTTTGGGCTGTGTCATTCTGTTGGGCTTGTTGTGAGTTAATGTTGGCAAAGGGAAAATGGTCTTCATCGAAAATTACATCCTTAGAGATGTAAAGACGGCCAGATGGAGGGTCCAAGCACAAGTAGCCACGGTGAGATGAACTATACCCAAGAAAAACACAGCAAGTGGAGCGTGGTTGAAGTTTGTGTTTGGCATAAGGGTGGAGATTGGGCCAACAAGCACAACCAAAAACCTTTAAGAAGGTGTAGTCAGGTGGCCGATGAAATATCAATTCAAATGGGCTTTTATTGGATAACGTGGGGCTGGGTAATCTTTTTAGGAGGTAAACAGCTGTGGAGAATGCATGCGTCCAGTAGGCCTGAGGAGTCTTGGAATGGAATAGCAACGCTAGCCCAGTTTCTACGATACTCCGATGCCTACGCTCAACCGTCCCATTTTGCGTGTGAGTATGTGGACAGCTTATGCGGTGAGTAATGCCAAACTGTGTGAATAAAGTTTTTAATGAACGGAATTTGCCACCCCAGTCAGACTGGACAGATTTTATGCTGTGATTGAGAAGGTTTTCAGCAAGTGCTTTAAAGGTAAGAAAGGCAGAGAGTACATCACTCTTGTTTTTAAGAGGAAAGAACCAAATATAACAGGAGTAATCATCGACAAAGCTTACATAGTAGCGATATCCATCGATAGAAATGATTGGGGAAGGACCCCACACATCACAAAAAACTAGTTCTAATGGGGAAGTGGAACGATACAACGATGATGAAGAGGGTAGACGATGACTTTTTGATGTGCGACACGCAGAGCAGAGAGAGCTGGCAGCTGTAGTTATGACTGGGAGAGAGTGAGTGGAGACAATGTGCTGAGTTGTACGAAGAGCAGGGTGACCCAAACGGTTATGCCATTGGGCCAGAGACGTACGAGCACCAAAAAATGCAGCAGGTGGAGACGTGGTTGGGCAGAGGTTCTGGACAGGGTAGAGCCTATTGTGACTTGGTCCGTGGAGAAGGATTTTGCTGGTTTTCACGTCCTTCACAAAGAAATGAGAGGCATGAAACTCAAAATACACATTATTATCATAGCAAAATTGATACACAGATAACAATTTTTTTTGTGATATGAGGAACATGAAGAAGTTTAGTTAAAAGGTAATTGCCAGAGGAAGTAGTAAAGTGTCCTGTGCCAATGTGATGAATGGGGAGAGGAGCATCGTCACCGATTTGTACTGAATCATGACCTTCATATAGGTTGGCTTGGATGTTTAGATTGGAAAGAGAGGCAGTGATGTGATTAGTGGCACCAGTATCAGGGTACCATAAGTCATCGTTAGCTGAAGGTGGGTATACGGAGTAATTTGCAGAGGGTGGGCTTGGTGGAAGAAAATGAGGGTCAAAACGATTTCGACAATTAAAAATTGTGTGACCAGGAATTTCACACAGAGGACAAAATGGGCGGTTGTTCTGTTGAGAAAAGGAAGAGACACGGGTTGAGTGGGAATAACGACCTCTGGTTCCTCGACTAAAGTTGGAGTTGCGTGGGTTGAAATAGGTTCGAGCACCACGACCTCTGTTATGATATAGATAACGACCTCCTCTGCCTCGGGAAGGAGTGGGTAAAAGGCCCTGTGAGGAAGCAATGTTTGCTGTTAAGAGAGGGATAGTGGGACTCAGGTGATGAGCTTGACGTGCTTCATATGTGAGGAGGTGGCTGAGAAGTTCTTCAAATGTGAGAGCATCACGGCGAGTGGTTAGAGATGTTACAATGGGATCAAAATCAGATCCAAGACCACCAAGCAAATAAATGTTGAAGTCTGTATCCGAGACTGGGTTTCCGGTGGCATTGAGAGAATCAGTCAAGAGTTGAGCACGTTGGTAGTAGTCAGATATGGATTCTCCTCCCTTCTTGAGATTTGTCAATTGTTGATGGAGCTGAAGATAGCGAGCCTGGGATTGTTGGGAAAACATAGTCTCAAGGGCATACCACATTGCTCGAGATGACTTGTGCTTCATGACCTGAGCGATTAGCTTTTCAGAGAGAGTAGAGATGAGAAGAGACAGGACAAGTTGATCCTGTTCAAACCATTTTATATAAGCTGAATTGGGTGTTCCATCAGGAAGTTTAGGTGAAGGAGGAGGGTTTGAGCCATCTATATAACAGAAGAGTCGTTGCCCATAAAGATATGGAAGCATCTGTGCTTTCCAAACAAGGTAATTAGTGGGAGTGAGTTTGATGGAGAGGAAATGAGAGACATTGGAGGGGTAAACGGGTGTAGCTGGTGTGGTGGTTGTGAAGGATGGAGTGGCGGTAGATGATTGGGAAGGTGGTGTGAGAGGCGGATCCGTCATTGCTGACAATGATGCTCTGATACCATGTTAGAGCAGGAAGGATTGCAGTGTAAACGAAAACAGAAAGCAGAGAGAAGACTGTGTATGAATGGTTTTCATTATGTAATTCTGTTGTATTTTGTTCCAATACAGTAAGAGTATATATAATAACAATAGATATTCTAGAGGGATCCATTTAGGGCTGAGCTGTATAGTGGAAATCTGTTGGGCTTCACACGACATGGGCTGGATCAGTGTGGTCTTATTGCTGCAGTGTTAACAGGTTAATATCATTTTCAGTCCACAAGTTTGTATAAATTTTAAACATGTGGTTGGCAAAACAAAAAATTTTAAACATGTGGTTTAAATTTCTATAGTTTAATAAGGATTCAGATGTTTAACAACATTAATTAACGTCATTAAACATATGATCAAAACTAAAATCCGTTTAAAATAAGGGATTAAAAATAAAATTAGTAGATCAAAATTAATTTTAATCATATTAGGTTTGCAGAGATGACGAGCTTTTGGCACTCATCACCGCAATAAGCACCAAAATTGATTCCTATAATTTTAAGAACCATTTATTAATAAAAAATAAACTCATGCATTTAAAGTTAACTATTTGTGTATAAATTCTTATTACAAATTTATTAATATCTATATGCACATGGCATTGAGACCCCTCAATCTCAGAGAAATTGAACTTATTCAAATCAAATTTTGCATGATCCATGGCGACACCTCACACTGTATCATATCAATCACCAATTAATGCCCTATTTGATAGTACTTTTAGGGAGTTTAAAAGTTTATTTAACAATATTTTTCTGTAGAATGAGGTAACCTTTTTAACATATTTACCTCAGTTTACATAAAAATATTTTTTCACCGCGTTTCTAAATGGGTCCAATTTCTTATAATTAAAAATTCTTGTGCGAAAATGGATATGAATTCTTTCAATTTTTCAAAGTCACAAAAAATATCTCGCAGAAAATGGGATGGTAACGAAGAAGATAAGTGTCAGATAATTGAGGGTCTCAATAATTAATTAATTATGAATCTCCGTTTTTTAATTGGGTAGTCGCTTTTGGAACAGTTCACTGCCCATACAAAATAAGCAGTGTTTTAATTAATCACCAAGATTGGCAGATTAAATGAACCAAATCTCTGCACATAAAATCCAAAATAGCCTCTTTTCTCCCTACACCCTTTTCTTTAATTATTATATGACTTGTGGCCCACCCTTTTCTTTCATCCTGTCTTATCATCACCTTTATGCAAAAATTGTGTTCCTTTTTCTTTCCTATATATCTTTTTTTTTAATTCTCAATTGTAATGTTTGAAGATTAATGGGCGATTAATTATCCCACTTAAGCCCAATAATAATAAACAAGATGAATTTGAGTTTGCATTCGATTATTGGGAACAGTGGTTGAGAGAAATGTCGGCCTACCCTAGAGCCTACAATCTCTTAAAGGATTATAATTAGAATATTAATGTACTGTAGTTGTTGGTCGACCTCAAAAGTGAATCTTTTTAAAGACTTGACCCTTTTTTTTTTTGTGATTTTCGACTATTGATTGAAGTCGAATGTTGAGACTTGAGGAGGAGGGTACGAACGTTGTAGACCAATTAACTTATGAGTAAGTATGCTTATTAGAAATAGCATGTTTAGTAAAGTTTATACACTCCTAAAAATATTTTTAACAGTGTTTTTTGTAAATCGAGATATAATATTATTTATATATTTATCTCAATTTATGTAAAAGCACTTTTCTATCGCTTTCTCAAACGGGTACACAGTAAGCTTTGCTTTGAAAGACCATGCATCTGTGATCTGACGATGATCAAAGGTTTTTCCCCCAAAGCTGTCGGGGCTTGCTTTTAAATTTTTCACGTAGTAGAGAATATATATTGAAGGTTTAATTGGATATGAAAAGCCGAAACTCTCTTTAATCATCAGGTGATATATATAGTTAATTTTTTAATTCTATCGAATGAATTAATCCATCAAGACATAATATTATGGATAAGTTATATATTTATAGTAGGCAAAGCTACATATGCTGTAACGGTTAAAATTGTTCCACCCACCACAAAGACCCTAGCAAGTAGCAGCAATCGGAACAGGAAATTATAAAGGTCGATCGACATAGTAAGAAAATTCATCAGCATGCTAATCAATTGAGATCCAGAACAATAATTATATGAAAATTCTGACTTTGTTCCGGTTTTTAATTAACTCACCTTTTAATTAATTGTCATCGGGAAGAAGCCGACACGACTTGTTTAGACCAGATCTTAGATTAAGGAACCATCATCACATACATTCAATGAGTAAAAGCATCCAAAATAAACAGGCAAAGGTAGTAGAAAATTCCGCTGATTCAAATGGCATCAGCTATTCGTAATCATATATAAATATGTCATCAATATGAAGGGATCAAATAAAAAGATCTTTTGATCGAACTTCATTTTTAACTGAAATTAATGATCTTGCAACATTGTTTAGTTTCATTCTATATGTAACACATATCATTCTTCTATACTCCCATGTGTGAACTATATCTAATAAAGTAAAATATGTGAATTTGAAGCATTTCATTGTCATATATCAATTTGTTCTTCAACTCCTTAAAGAACTTGTAGTTTCTAGATTAGTCGAACGTAATTGAGTGGTCAAGAATATATCGTTTAAATGGTTATTACATTATTCATTTATATTAAGAGACCGATCTATGAATGCTAATTATATATCAAGTTGTTAAATCCTAATGTCCTACTAATTAAACAAATATAAGCAGATATTTTTAAACAAAAGATTGATTCATTTTATTTAATTACCCAAGCTCTTATTGTAAATATTTGTAATTTTGGTCCAATGGCCAACAGATTGCAAAAATCGGAGTCATTCATTTATGCAATTCATATCTTGACAATGTATCCATAGACACCTTCAAGTAATTCAAACCTACGGTTACAAAAGTACTCTTCATTTAATTAATTGATCAAAAACCTTGTAATTTGGTTATATGAAAATTCGTTAAGTGGGAGATCACGGTTCTACTCCGTCCATAACCTCAAACATTTAACACTTGCCCTATCTTAATTTATTGATTCTCGGTAGAGTGAGGAAACTGATCAAATTATGAGTATGTGGAATTAAAAATCTCATCCACCACAAATACAGTACACTTAAACACTATTCACTGTCTGATTAATGTCTGTCAAGTATATATGGTGCCCGTTTGGTAATGCGGTAAAGAAGTGCTTTACGCAAGTCGAGGTAAATATGTAAAGGAGATTATCTCGTTTTACGGAAAAAAAACTGTTGAACATGCTTTTGAGTATAAGTTAAACGTTACAAAATAAGCACATGATATTTAAATCGACTAATCCCTCAGCAAATCCCTTCTTGAGGTTCATATATTCCTGTGACGAATAAAAGAGTGTTAGTTAAACACATATCTATACACATAATAGGGGGTTAATTAACAAGTACATGAAACGAGGAAATATAATAAGCAAATCGGTAATATCAGCCTTGAATGGTAACTATCATCATGATATATCATTCTCTGTTACGCAGAAAATAACACAGCACTAGTTAGCTAATCTTATGTTAAGTACCACAAATATATGAGATGGTGATTAAGGTCAAGAGAGATCATGATCATTGTTGTGAAGACACGAGATATGAAGCAAGATTGCAAATGAGGAGGCATTAGGGTATTGGAAAAAGGCAGGTTGGTTGAACATTCTGCCAAAACGGCCGGCACAAACTTTGCTTCCTGTCGGCTCAGTTTGACGACACCAGTCGCCCAAAAGGCAATACGTACCCTCCCCAGATAGACGCATACCTTACTCTCTTGCATTATTCTTAATCAACCCCCCCAACCTTCATCGCTAGCTAGCTCCATTTATTATTATTATTACATCTCTCCATTATATTCTTTAATCTGTTTTCCTTTCTTTTTTCCTTCTAACAGAAACTTACTTAATTCTTGAAGAAGAAGAAACTGCGTTTGCTTGTCTTCTGATATGATGAACTTTGAACCCTGGCTTTGTCGTCTTATCCATCTTTCTGCACACATATCAGATATCTCAGTCATAATTAACTGTCTGCTTAGGCTGGCTAGCTTGAATGAAACCCTGAATCATAGAATCAAGTAGATAGCTAGCGAAGAAGAAGAAGAAGCCATTATTCCATTAATTAATAGCACCCTACGAAGAACCAAAGGCCTTTCTGTTTTCAGATATACTACCAAAGCCTCCTTGATCAATCACCATATATATATGGAGAGATCCATTTACAGGTGGAAACCTTAAACACGCACTGATATATGTTTGGTATAATCTCATGCTCTTGATGGCAAAACTAATGCATAGAATCATACGTTACAGACTCGATCGCAAACAAATTGAAAGCAGAAACTGTTTAGATCATATATAGTACTGTTAATTGATTAGATCCCAAGAGATAAGAAAGCACCAGACTTGTAGATCTACGTCAAACAAATTAAATGATACAATCGTTGCATAAAATCGGTGTCTTTCTCAGAACAACACAGAAATGAAAGAGACCCTAAGGCTTAGAGGCTCGTCTATACACAGCTAGCTATGACCAGGTAACGATCTGTGCAATGAAAAAAATTGATGGTGAAGAAGAACACGAAGCGCGAAAATCAGCCAAACACAACAAAATTATTACTCATAGGAAAGTTATATATGAATAATCAAGAATGTTTAGTTGATTGTCTAAAGCCTCCAAATGGGTTCAAAAACTCCACAGGCCATCTCCGTGATCTGAATTTGGTGGCGAATCGTCGGAAGGGTACGGCGACTTCATCCTCGGCGGACTCACCTGCATTCCCCTAGCCATGTCATCCAGCAAACTCGGCATATTCAAAAGCTCGTCCTCATCGATAAATCCCTCGCTCTTCTCCCTCACTTCTCCGCTGGCCTGGCCTTCCCCTTCTTCTCCGGCGTCTTGTCCACCGGTTTCCGCAGACCTCACCAGCCTCGCCTCAGCGGCTGCTGAAGCCGCAGCCCGAATATCCGTGGCCGACAATGACGCCGGGATCGGATAGGAGAGAATCAAATTGGGGAAGTTGAGGGTGGTGTCAGGCCCTTTCAATGCAAGTGCTGCCACGTCATACGCGGCGGCAGCCATCTCCGGCGTTGGGTACGTCCCCAGCCAAATGCGCGTGGTTTTACGAGGCTCCCTTATCTCCGACACCCATTTTCCGCTTCGGCTCCGGATTCCGCGGAAAGTAGCGTGCCTCCTGCTGGTATGCTGGCCCGAAGACGAGCCACCCGGCGATCTCAGCGTCCTTGGAGACGAAGACGAGTCATGAGAGGAAGGGACTTGTAAAACAGAAGGGGAAGAAGAAGCAGAGCATTGTTCAGGTTGAGGCGAGTTTGGAGGAGGAGGGTTGCTATCCATAGTGTATCGTGTATAGTTAGTACAGAAGAAGACGTTCACAGAGAAAATTTGGAAATGGACAATTAATACACACACACACACACATATATATGTTTTACAAGTTTGATGATAGAGAAGAGTGAAGCAATGATCTGCGACAGATATTAGCTCCGTTTGCTAAGCCTGTTAGCACAACGGGTGCGCTTATCGAGACACTTTTCCTCTCACATAAACTACCTCGGAATCTGTGTCCGTTTTCCAACAGGCTATCCAAACGGAGCCATTATATGCAGAATAGGGTATAAAGCGTGGGAGAGTCGCGGACTTTTCCACTTTTCTCATCAACAGAAAATGTGGCCCTACGTTGAAAACGTATTAGGGACACAAATGCTAATCCTGAGCCAATTAGCTGTGACCTCTCTGCATTCCTGTGTGTGCGGCGGACATATGCTTTATTGACGTAAGTGAACACTTAGCTTTCTTCAGCGTCTCTAATTACATGTTTGATTCAGTAAAACCCTTTGCTTCTAGCTAGCTATCACCCTTTTGGCTACTGTTTTGTCCCTGCCCTTTTCTCTCCTTTTTTTTTTCCTTCCCCCCTTTTTATTCGTTCGACAACATGACCCGATGACATATGATTCTAACCTTTTTAATATGTATTCTTTATATTTATTATTACTTTTCTTGTAAAATAAAATGTCCTAAGATTCATTCATTTAGCCGGCCTCATCAGGATAAAA
>JANTPZ010017767.1:0-12457 GCA_025593235.1 Vachellia pachyceras | reverse complement strand
ATTCTAGAGACACCCTAAGAACTTACCCGCTGTCGCCGAGAACGATGACCTTGAGCAAGACTCGCCTCCGCAATGACATGGGGTATGGCGGAACTGAATCAAGAATCTGTGTTGAGGATGCTAATAGCCTTCTCAGAGAAGTTGTTCACTGATTAGAAGAGTGAACTTTGGAAGCTTAATAGCAGCTACAAGAGAGAAAGCAGAAAGGGGCGCCAGGACCGATCAGTTTCTTCCGCCACAACTCTCTCTCTCTCTCTCTCTCTCTATGGATGCCCTCTGCACGGTAACTTTTGGAGGCAGGCAGAAACTAAAAACACGTGCCTATAAAATTATTTTAAAATTAATTTTAAAATTCATGAAACTATCTTTAAATTTATAAAATTATTCATACGTTTAATAAAAGAGACACATTATTTTAATATATCAATCAAGTTAAATATTCCATTCGAGTCCATATATTTCACTTCTACCAAAATCATTCCGTCCACAATATATAAATCACATAATGAGTAATTAATACTCAAATGTAATTATATTTTTTCTCCTTCCTTCCTAACCACATTTAAAGCTTTTTTGGATGTCATTCCTAAAATCTAAGTTTAACTCCAAAACATAAGTTTTGTCCAAATATTTACATTTTTCAGAAAAGATATTTTAGATACAAAACCTAGGTTTTGAAAAAGTTATTTTCTTATCAAATCACACCCCCTTTCCAACTTTTTCTTTCTTTATATTTCCTCTTTCATGTATACTTTTTGCCTCGAACTCCGTAAAAGTAAATAACTTCTCAAACACACTTTTGAAACCTAAGTTTTGCCTCGAAATCCGTAAAAGCTATACTCCAAAAGTAGGAGACAAAGTTGTTGAATTTTAAGATAAAGTTAATGAAGTTTGAAATTTTCATTAATCTATGTGAAACATATTGAAAGTGGTTTATAAATAGGATTAGAGAAGCATTTTGATTATGAATTATATGATTCTGAGTTCGTTCGGTTTGAATTGCAAACTCTTAAATTATTGTCTCAATTAATTTAATGATCAGTTTAGTTTTTGGTAAGTTAACTATTAATATAACTTAGCTTGGTTGAGGAAAAGTTCTACATCATAAATTATGTCACCCATCAAGTCATCTGAGGGCTCATTTGATTTATCGTTTAAGAAGCATAGTTAAACAAAACTTATCTTACATATTTATCTTGTGAATAATAAATAACGTTGAAAAAATTGATTATACCGCTAATCCTTATAGATCCTTTGTAACGCTAAGACAAACATGCGTTTACAAGGCCTAGCTATTAAAAATAATATTTTCTCTCCATAGTAGTTCTGAATATAGAAGTTAATGGAGGTTGAATGATGTACTAAAAATACTCCCTTTTACTTACTTTACAAAATATCTTCTAAAAGATATTTTTCTTCTTTTTATAAGATGTTTTGATAGTTTCAATAAATACTAAATTATGTTTATATTTGTTCATATCTAATAAGGATCACGAAATGGTACAAATTATGATGCTGGAGTTTGGTGTGGTTAACAAGGATAATAGTGAAAAATCACTAAAATGACAAAAATTTTACCTATTTTCTATGTGTGAATTAATTAGGAAGATTTTATATATTGGAATGGAAGGAAGAGTACAAGTGATTAAAAGCTACAATAGATGCTACTTGCTGGATGTGAAAAAAATGAGTATTTGTTAAAAGTGTGTCTAGCATCTCATGCTTTTTGGTTAATGAATTAACCATATTTTATCAATTAGATTTTTAGTATTTTAGGGGATTTTGGTTCTATTATTGAACTTTTATTGAGATTAATTACATTAATTATTATTAATTGCAATTACATGGAATTAAAACTAATTAAAGGTAAATAGTTATACTTTTTATCATTTTGTTAAATAATTAATTTTTAGAATCTTTAATACTACTTAATTTCAATTTTTATTGTAGGTAGCCTTGAAAGAAATTGAGATCAGACACTCGAAGCTTACTACTCTCTCGATTTTGTATCGAACATGACTAGTTTTGCTTGTGTGTGGGTACACCTTTTTTTTTTATACATAAAGAGAGCTAAAAGCTCAAGAGCAAGCCGAAGCTACACAAAATGAGGAGAGAGTCCCAGAAAATCATTCGCACACAAATCCCGGAGATGGTGCGGGCATGAGTAGTAAGTTGTAGACGTAGAGATAGCCTCCTTTGCTGGAGCGTTAACTAATGTATTCTACTCTCTTGACGCGTATTGGATGATTACACTTCAGTCCCTAGCCATGAATTCTCTAATATCTACTTAAATTGTTTGTGGGTACACCTGATCCAACATCACCAGGCTATGTCTAAGTAACACTTGGCAATTGGGCTTAACTAAAGTCCATCCCGTTAAGGTTGGCCCACACGAAGATTGATGCACCATTCATTTTTCACACGCATTCATTAGAGAGCTGCACAATTCATTCCCAGGAGCTCCAAACCATTCCCTCCGATACCTTCAGCCGCCGCCTGCTCCTTATTTATTCATTCAACCCTCATTCATTTTGAGAACACGCCTCCTGGGAGGGGATCCAAGAGCCAGCCGCCACAATTCCTTTATTCATTCATTCATTAGAGAGCTGCACAATTCATTCCCAGGACAGGAGGAGCTCCAGATCATTCAGCGCTGCACACTGGAGCAACAGCACGCCGCCACCTGCTTCCAATTCATACATCCACCATTACGCCACTTTACATCCATTCATTCATTCCAGCGCGCACCTCCAGCTGCCACTTTCTCCCATACACCCAAGGCACCGCCGTCTTCAGTCCATACCGTGGACATGGAAGCTTCATATTTAAGGGGATTTAATTCTTCGAGCACCTAGATTCATTGTCCGACGGTGATGAATAAAATAAATTGAGTTCTTAAACGATTATGGGAGTTTTTTTATTTTTAATTTCAATTTCCAATCTCTATATGTGTAGATTGTAATTCTAGGTTGTTAAAGTTTATGATTTATATATATATATATACATGGAAGTGAAACAACTTATCACCTCAATCAACCTCTTATTATATTCTCATACACCCAAGGCACCGCCGTCTTCAGTCCATACGGTTGACATGGAAGCTTCATATTTAAGGGGATTTAACCCCTAAATAATTAGGAGAGTTCTTTGAATTTTAATTTTAATTTTCAATCTCTATATGTGTAACTTGTAATTTTAGGTTGCTAGAGTTTATGATATATATACATGGAATATGGTTATGATTGGTTGATGTAATTTGAATTGTGATACTTGTGTTAGATTGATACTCTGGATTGTGATTGAACTATATCACTTTTATTATTCAATTGCCTTCTTTTATTCTCTTGAAATAAATTGATTTGTTAGGTTTCTAGAAATTAATTGGAGGTAAATAGAATCTTTTATAAATCTAATATGAGCTAAGCATTACGATATTTCTAATTAATTAATTAAGTATAGGTTTAGATTAAATTAAAAAGTTAAGAATATTGATTAGTAACGATTCTTACTAGTCCATGTGCTTAGTTAAAAGAACAATTTAATATTAAAATTGGATAAGGAAGGTTAGTAGATTCAATCACTTAAAACATCCATTTATCGAATTTAAGTGCATTCATTTAGTTTAATGAATTAGAAAAATCAATTTGATAATTCTTAGTTAATTGGTTATTTGCATTAAATTACTTATGAATTAAATATAGACTCCACGTAGAGATCAACCTAGGTTAATACTCTTGTATTGCATTCAGCTTTATTTTTATTTGATTTCTGAATTTTTATAATCAAAGTCTCATACAAAAACATGGAAAGGCATCAAGAAATGCCTCAGTAATTCTACATTTCCGATATCTTATATATTCACTACTAAATCTTACTGCTATACATCAAACAACACAATGAATCTTTCGTATATTGCCAAAACTAATTTAAATGGTTTCATTAATCTCTTCAATGAAGTAAACTAACTCTTATAATAAAGATCGGATGTAGTATTAAACACAGTATTTTCAAAGTCTTAATTTGGGTTGGCTATGGACATAAAAAATTACCTAAGTTCTTTTCTATTTATTTATCTTGCATCCAATTGTTATAAAAATAGCATTTTAATATAGTTTTATCTTAATCTAATAAAACAACAATACATTTTGTTTGCCTCAGAGTTATAAAAGCACATTTATATAACTCGAAATAAAATTTTTTTCACATACTTACCTTATATACCGTAAATCATGTTGAAAAGTTAGTTTATACCGCTAATCTAAATAAACCCATAGCTTTATTACCTTAATTTGTTATCCCAGTAATAAATCAAATATATTATCATGCAAAGTTACATGACATAAAAAGTGTCAATATGAGAAAGTAAAAGAGAGTAAAAAAGTGACATGTTATTAACATATGTAGAGCATGTCTCAAAATTTGCAATTGCCCTCTCTTTAATCTCAAATATAATCTCCATTTGTAATGTTAGTCCCAATTATAAGTTCCAGATGGGGTTTATATTTGGGATTGGAGGGAGTGGTCGTAGGCCTTATTTGTATTAATGTTACAAAAATACATTCACACAAATTGAGATAAAATCTCTATCACATACTTACTAAGTAAATAGTAAAGTACATTGAAAAGGTAGTTTCTATCGCTAATTTAACTAGGCACATAATCTATCAACTCTAACCTCTGCAGCAACAACCATTGATCCTATATTATACTACATTTGATCATTAATATAACCACATTTGATTTTATTTTTTATAGATCAAAAAGCTAAATAAACTAATATATAATATATATTGTGAAACTCTAATGTTCATCGTTTTGTGCTATGGATTTATCTCCTTGTTTTGCTTGCAAACGATTTATAATAATTTGCAGAAAGCAAGCATGATGGGATGCGTAAAGTGGACCCTCCTATGTATCAGAATAGTTTATAAAGCATGGCACATCAATTGATTAGATATAGAATTGAAAGTACTACATCTACCTCTTAATATAAATTAAAATCTAATTTGTACAATAGTTTCTATAGTGCATATTTGAAATTACAAAAAAAAATAGTTTTATATTAAATACCAATGATAATACATTGAGGCGGGTTTTATCAAATTTACTGAGTCATTTTGACAGAAAGATAATGCAATATGGATGGATACACGGATAGTGCATAATGTAATATGGATGTATGGTTCTGAGGTATTTCTATAGAGTTCGTGCAACTTTATTTTTATTTTTTTTATACAAAAATTTTAGGCAGGGGGTTGGGCTCACCTACAAGTCAAGGGTAGGGCGAAATCTCCCTTTCTCTTAGGTCATACCAATGTTGGGCAGGCCGAGCCGTCAATTACCCTCAGGCGTTTACCCAAGCACCCAGGAGCTAAGATGCCTCCCCAAGCGCCGTGACTGAAGCCACAACAAAGTGACCTTCCCCAGTATCGAACCCTCTCCCTTGGTGAAAGCGTCCAATACCTTCGCCAGCTGAACCCACAGACGATGGTGTTCGTGCAACTTTATCCTTAGAAGGAAAATACATACGCTTGTATTTTGGAATTATATTTGGGCTTAGGCCTATCAATTTATTAGCCCATTGTGGTGAGGCCCAAAATGCCAATAAGGTAAATGGAGGCCCAAAAGTTTGCAAGAAAGAGTAAAGTCCATCGTTTTGTTTCGGAAGCGAATACTGTGAGCGATAGAAGCTGCAAGCCGGTAGGAATTCATGCGCTGCTTAGGTTATATTTGTTACATAAACCTTTCTTGTATTAACTTGATAAATAGCACATAACAATATTCTATGTCATTGGAAAACTTGATGGGAATTTTATTTGTTTTAATGGCTATTCCCTAATTAAATTGATTTTAAATTATACTTCTTGTAGTTGAAGTTGCATGAGAAAATTTGTCCGTGAGTATTATAGTGATCATTATGAGCGATAACATCTCTTTGCAAAAAAAAAAAAAATCAGATTTATTTCGCAATTTGGAAAGGGGATGTGCAATAGCCAGGGGTTAATTGATTGAATTCACCTTTGTGTTAACACTTTTGGAGGTCATGTAGTTATCAATTGACGTGGTTAACTCATGTTTGCAACTTTTTCAATTTTCATGTAGTTTATTAGGATCACCCATTCGATAGATATTTGACAAACGGCCGCTGTTTATTGTGTATTGGTAGATAATTTGACTTATTGGACTTAATAAGGGATGTCCATGGTAAAAATATTTTATAAGGGGTCCACAACTACAATGCAATCACATGTCACTGATGTTTTAAGTCTTTCTTTTCCTTCTTGATCTCCTGTGTTTTCAATGAAGAAGACACTAGCATATGATGCACATGAACATCATTAATTTTAGATGAATTTGGAGATTAGCACTATGTTAATACGTGCCTTACTTTCCAGTGTCTGTTGCATGCTGTTTTTAGAAAATTCAACATAGTTGAGAATATCATGATTGGTTCTGCTTACTCTTCTGAAATCTGTACAGTTATTGATTTTGTTCATACTTTGAATTTGAACTTGAATTCCTATATTCTATAATTGGTACAGGATCTGCATAATTTGGTGATAAAATAGTATACATATAATTAAAACTGCTGGCATCTTCTTTTGAAGTGATTAAGCCTGGATTTAAAGTACTCTCTTTCGTTACTGTGGGCTAATGGGCGGGTTCATGAATGCTGGTCAGAACTCGGCTGGTTATTTCATGGGTTTCTTCCACAATGTTATACATGGATATAAGAAGTGAGAAGTTTGCAGACTTCTTCCTTTAGGGGGTGTAATATCTAAAACTCGTTAACATTATGGTGACCATGAATAATTGGATCTTTCCTTAATGCATTTAATTTCAGTGCTCTTTTTATGATTGTGCTTGTTTTTTATGATTGTGCTGGTTGATGACAGTTTTGCATCTTTCATTCACAAGTGAGAGGTTATTAGAACCCAACTCTTTGATTGTATTTTATTTACAGAAAAAAATGAAGTTAGGGTGAAAGTATAAGCTGCCTTAGGTCCAATCTTTGGAAAAATTTGGAAAAACGCAAAAACACACTAGGCTCCTGGTAATTTGAGCGTGCACTCTCCTCACAGATGCTCACTGTTCCTTACCTCATTTACTCCATCACACACAATATATTCCTTATCTCACTCATTCATCTGCTCCCTCCCTTCCTCACTCTAACATCATACCTCACAACTTATATGTTAGTTATCAGCTCGGCTCATTAATTATGGACCCGTCAAAGGTTAATCATTAGTGAAGACTCGTTCAGATTTTATTTTTTGAATAAAATGCTGAAATCTATCAAGTCACAATGAGGATCACAATAGCGTGCTATTTAATACAAAAAACTAGCTTCTAGGCTATGAGACAATTTCGTTAAGTAATCAGCTGTAGAGTTGCCTTCTCTAAAGATGTTAATTAAAACCTGCCAATTCCAACACAACAATAACCTAACATCATCCATCACAACTCTAAAAGAATGGTTACTGTCACATCCTCTAGTTATCAAGTTGCTAGCTTCTGTGCAGTCAGAAAAAAGCACTATTTTCTTATACCCTTTGTTCCTACACAGGTTAAGACTCGAATGATCCCTATAATATCTGCAATAGTGGGAGAAACTGTCCTGAGCTTCCAGCTATAATCACAAATCCATCTGCAATTTTTTTTCCTAATGACTCCTCCTCATTGGCTTCTATTTGATTATTTTGTTATGCACTGCATTGATTGTTTTACATTGAATGAATGAGTTTTAATTGATTTAGCATAACTGAGATTTTAAATCAATCTAGATTTGTAGACAAGAATTTATATGTTAGCAATTAAATCTCTGACAAGATGTTGCTTCAAAGGTCCTCCATTGCCTATGAATGCACTTTTTATTACTCCTGGCTGATAAATTGTCTGAATGCATGGTAGAGATCTATCTATTCTGTGAATTTGAGTTCGTATATTCTAAGACCAATTAAAATTCTGCATAATTAGGTACTAAAATTGTTATGTATATTATATGGTTAAATTTGTTTACCCCCTTTCTGTTTAGGGATTAAACCTGGAATCAAGGGTCCATCTATAATGACTGGGGGTCTGATCGGGTCTTTGGGTGGGTTCATGTATGCATACCAAAACTCTGCCGGTCGACTTATGGGTTTCTTTCCCAAGGAAGGTGAAGTAGCACGTTACAAGAAATGAGAATTTTCCTCAATTTAGTACTTGAGTTCCCCCGTTTCTAGTTGATGTAATATCGATAACTTTATGTCAACAATATTAAGAGTGATTGAGAATAATGAGATTGTCATTCCTGTATTTCATCTCATTCACGTTTTCTGTTTAGTTCTGAGGTCAGAGCAAAAAACCTATTTGACATCATAAAATTGCTTTAATGATCCATTGATTTATTGCAGTCATATCACAGAAAATTGTGAAGGTTAATTTGGTGGTTTGAATTTACAGTGTTGAACTTGTGAAGTGGTAGGCCCTTTATAATGTATGTGGTTAATATGCAAATCTACCCATTAAGATTTTCACAACATTGAATACCATAAACTTTCCGTGGGAGAAAAAAATGTGCAAAGACTTTGTTAAATGGTGCAAAAATGACACAATTGTAAACTATACATGTGTTGATTGTTAATATAACCCATATTGACCAAAGATGGTGGCATGGAGGCTAACATGATGATGAAAATTAACTTGTTTCACAACATCTTCCGCTTCATTTCATTACTAACGATCTCAATCCGTCACTGTCAGTTTCAGATTAGAACTTTGCGACTTTGTGAATTGCTAGATGTGGTTGAAAAATGGGGCATTCATCAACCCAATGTTTGTTGGGTAGAACTTTCAACAACCGAAATTTGTGTAGCTTGTATTCACCAATATGCGTAAGCCATATAACAACAAGCATAAATCTAGGGGGAGCCGTAGTTCCAAATTATATTTAGATTAGCGGTGGAAGTTATTTTCCGAATGTATTTATAATTAACGAAGTATGTGAAAAGAGCTTTATATCGACTTCCGTGAACATAATTTTGTAATGCTATGGCAAACATGTTGAAAGTTGGGACAAAAATAAGAGACATGAAGTTGGAATCCCATTCCACATGTTGAGACTAATCATGGGTTTGCTTATTAGTCTATAATCAAATTGCATACAAACAAACATGTATAGAATGACCTTATTTATTTTCTTTTTCATCATTTTTATATTAACTTGTTGAATAGACAATACACAACCTAAATGACAAGTTAGAAAATAATAGAATCCCAACTACATCAAGTAATTAGTTGATGAGCCATTAGTGTAACCATTAATATAAATAATTAACGATTATGTGCCTTCAAAATGAATTCATTAACTATTAATGGATTGAGTCTAATATAAGAGGCTAGTTCTCGACAATGTGGTATATTAAAGTTTGAATTCTCCTAGAAATAGGTGCTGATATTTAGTCTTTAATAGTGTTTCAAACATGATTGTCTCCAATATAATAGGAGAATACATGTACTTAGCTTAGGAAAAAAATAATCAGAGTTTGTTTATATTATTTTCTTAATTTATGCATTATAATTTTTTAAATAAACAAAAGTTTTCTATAAGAATATAGTTATTGGAGGGTATAACACTACCAGAAAAACAGCATTTAGCGATGGAAAAATCCGTCGCTAATTTCGTCGCTAAATAACATTTAAAGGATTTTAAATATAGCATTTTAGCGATGGAATTAGCGACGGACGTTTTCTCTCGCTAAATAACATTTTCGTCGTTAAATAGCATTTTCCGTCGCTCAATGGTAACTATGGAACAAACATGGCCGTTGCTAAATTTAACAATTTCGTCGCTAAATTTAATAATTCCATTACTAAATGTGTTATATTCCGTCGTTAAATTAGCAATTACGACTCATTGATTTTAAATATAAATTAATTACGCATTTAAAAAAATGTTTTATAAATAAACCCTATTCAATCACACAATTGACCCAAAAATCAAATTTTAAATAGTGTAATCAAATACACGATGTCTTTAACCATAAGCATATATCCTAATGTCTGATAAAAGTCTTAAAGTTAAAAAATAATGCATATAAAGTTAGAAGCTCTAAACAATACAATCATTGTGTGATTTTAACGAATATGGATGTGATCCACATTAACTCCTTTGATATAATGTAATCCAAGTCCATAAGCATGACCTTTCTTTATCCCACTAGCTGCATTTATCCATGCTTGAGCCATTTTATCCAAACGGAGAGAAGTACATCACCTATGAAGCTCTAACCTAGATTAGCAATATGAGAAGCTAGAACACATATAGCTGCTTCATATATGTTGATCTGTTTCATGAAAAAGGAGTTATCCATCCACTATCAGAAAAGGAACTTACAAGCTTAAAAGATAAGGGAAAAAATTTGAGAAAACTTGGGTCTTGAGGTTAATTTGTTTACTGTATAAAATCTTAAGGTTATCAGATTTCAAAATATTAGGTCTTGAGGTTATCGGATTTTGAATCCCTAATCTAGCCACATTAATTTGTTTACTGTACAAAATCTTAAAACCATAAAAAAGCTAAACCGCAGACAAATGAATGATCTATGTTTCTTTAAAAGTTTTCTAGCGTTTTTCTATACTTGGACTACAGTAGCCATTCCGTCAAACTATAATTTTCATCAAACAATCAGAAAAACAATGTTATATAGATATTATTATTAATAAATGATAAAATTTATATATGACATATAAATATCCCCTCAACATGACAAATGAATGTAATCTTTTTACATCCTTATTAGTTAAAGAATTGATGTAGAAATGACCGTAAAAATATCATCATCGCATGACATGCTAACATTCTGAATTTGATTTGATCTAGTGAAATATAGCTATTTGATCATTATGATTAAATTGCTAACATCAGGAAATATAAAGCACATCTCTTCAGAGTTCAATTGTTGATTTTGTATCTAATTACTTAGGGTTTTTATCCTAGTTTCATACCAAGTCAGTGCTGCATAACTTTGCTGAGATAAAAGTTGTGTATTGTGAATAAAAGGCCTATGAACTAAAAGAAGGCCCCTTTTCAGTGGTTTACTCACCCAGTAACATATTAACAACATAAAAAAGTTAGTGGTTCATATTAATATATGAATTGAAAAATTTCCTAGTAGCTTTTAGCATTAACATATAATATCAACATATAAGCAAAGTGCTCACGTAAGATTAGGATCTGCATAGATTATCAATACAACAAAAGATTGATGATTTAATTTCAAGTATATAACATGGGTTTAATGGTTTATAAAAATATAGAATGCTCCTCATATCTTGGATGCATCATCAAGTGTACAAAAGAGATAGATTAGAGCTTACATGAATATTGAAGTCATACGCCAATGATGTTGGAAGAAGCTTCTGCAGTTCAAAAACCTGGTAAAGGCACAGAAAAAAGGGGAGCGTGAGGGATAAATCATAATAGGAAGTAGAGGAATGGAAGAGGAAGAAGGAAGCATCTCTCCACTGTCAAACGTTTGAACAAAGGGAGATGGAGTCATCAGCTTACCTTGCCTGGAATTTCAAGGAGTGGCTGCAAATCATCCCTGGGACATGGTTCTCCAGAGGAACATACCTAACATGTAGCCAATTTTAGCAATTGCTGTTATTAGAGTGTCAATATGGCTGCTAGCATTTGAATGTAAGAAATAAAAATAATTAATAAAAAATAGAAATAAGCGTGGGATTTAACAAAGCAGGACCACTCATATTTGAAAATTAAAAAGGTCTCATGTGCCAGAATCCTGATAGATAAACTAGGTTCTTGAGTCTGCTCCAGTAATTGGTCACTTTCTTTCTTATGTTGGTGTTGCCACAAGGACATAAATATTTGTTCAAGAGAACCAACTAGAAATAAGATAAATGGGTGAAGTACAAAGAACAAACCTTCGCTCAAATACCACAACAGTCGTAGAGACATAACAGTCAATTATAAGATTGTAATTTTGAGGTAAATAGGCATATGTATCCACCTGAAATTTAAAATAGGGCATCAAATTTTTTATGGCTTAGAATAGATAAACAACACTATGATTATTAAATTCTTCATAATAAGTGATAGATTAACCATTTAAACATAATAAACATGTTGACTAGTTGATAAATATGAAAAGCCTCCAATTAAACTTTAAAATACCTCCAAGAAGTACACTGCTCATCAAGGGGTTGTTATTCTGTCAACAAGGGTTGAAAGAGTCGGTTTTGACTATTTGACGAGCTAAAGACTGATTGGCTATTTATGTTTGGGTTGAAGATTAAAAAATTTACTGCTAAGCTATGCATTTTTTTACTCACGCATCCACCAATTGGAGGCTTTTACTCATGAATTGGTGAGCTAGTTAGGTTGATCCAACAGAGCATAATACTTGAAATCAGTTCTGCTGCATCATGATTTAAACTGTTAAACCAGAAGAAA
>JANTPZ010017766.1:0-15913 GCA_025593235.1 Vachellia pachyceras | reverse complement strand
CCCAGGAACAGCCAGAAATGGAACAAAACTGAAGAAAGTTATCATAAAAATCAGCAAGTTAGGTTGCGTGATAGATAATTGTAGAGTGAAAGGAATAAGGAATTGTACTGAGTAATTCGATAATTCAAAGCATACTATAATACGGCTGATGACTTCCTTTATTTATAAGTCATGGGTAACTATAAACCCTACTTAGATATATAATTCTAATAAGATAAATATCTAAAATCCAAATCCTAATAAGATAACTGTTGAAACCAAAGCCTTATAAATCAACCACCCTAACTCCTTGTTTATATATTACATGTCACTGAGGTTGAGAAAATTGTTTATTAACATATTTGTTGATGGATTATAGGCTATAATTAGAGTTTTAAAAAGGTGCGTTAAATCAAGAGAAATACGATAAACCATTAAAGTTGGTATTCAAGTTTTAATCATTTTATTATCTAATCAGTTAATTAGATTTAAACGTTTTCATGAACAGTCGCTGTAATCTCTCTCTCTCTTTTCATGCTCCGCTTGGATGGAAAGAAAAGTTGAAATGAGAGAAATGGAGGAGAGGGAAAATATTATCACTCGATGTAATTGGATGAACAAGAGAAAATAGAAAGGAAATAAAATGTGTCAATAGCTGAATGATTAAAATAATATTAGATAAAATCTTTAAATAAATAGTTGAATTACTAAAATATCATTAAAATATATCAAGTATAATTTTAAATTAAATATGATAATGAAAAAATTATATTAACATTAATATCATTAAATAATTTAAAATTAAATTATCCATTAAATATTTATTTTTATGTTATTATATCTCAAAACAAAATAATTTATATAAAAATACAACATATTTTTTAATGTTGCTAGGTTTTAGTAAGTAATAAAAAAAATAAATTAGATATTTGAATATATCTTAAAGCTTATTTTTAAAAAAAAGAAAGTCATAGTCAGAATTAAAAAATTATATATCAAACTTAATGCTTAAAATGAAAATGTAATAAATAGCATGTGAGTATATAAGGAAAAGGATTTTTATCTCCATTATGAAGAGAAAAGTTGGAGGGAAAATGGATGGGACGTACACCCATTTTCTCTCCAACTTTTTATTTCTCCAAGTGTTCCCTCCCATCCAAGTAGAGAAAAACTTATTTATCCAACATTTTGTGAAGTCCCACTCAGTTGAAAAGGGGAACGAAAAACTCCTTATAAGAGTGCGGATACCTTCTTTGCATAGACATGCTTTTAGGGCTGTTGTAAAAACTCAAGGAAACAAAACACTACCTTTTTGCAATAGGGACAATATCTTTGAAGGAGGGTTGCTAGGTTGTTACATATTTTCCCTTCAAGTTTTTTCTTCCCTCATTTTCTTTCCATCCAAGTAGGGGGTTAAGTTTGATCTCTTGTCCAACAATGGTTTGTGAGATGGGTATCAATTATCTTAAGAATTACGTCAATATGAAGAAATTATGTTTTGATTATTACTCTCTCAAATTCTAAATATAAGAATTAAATAAAGTTTCCTTTTATCCTTATAAAAAGAAACAAAGGGAATGTAAAACTTTGATCCGTTTTGTCCCAAAAATTTATAATTTTTACCCGAATGTATTCTTATTGATTCATATATTAAAGGATTTTTATTGTAGTTCCAATACACATGTTTAATGATAGTATTTTTAGGATAAATAAACATTTATTTATTACAAATAACTAACACAACTAATTTTTTAATATTTACAAATTAATTATCTAATTCTTATATTAAAGATAAAATGCAAACTCCCTCGTGTCCATAATATTAGCTTCAAATAACTAAAACAATTCTAAAAGTTGGTTAAGATTGATTAAAAACAATAAATATGTAACAAAATGTAATGTACTTTTCTAAAACATCTTTATTTATGGAGAAGATAAGCAGCAGAGAAAATAAGTTAAAGAAATATGAGATGAGTGGAAAATAAAAGGATAAAAGAAGCATATAATTAATTAGGAGTAAAATTGAAAGAATGCATCAAATGATAAGAAAAACCAAATTGTAGCTCATAAAAAACCATACCACCTGGCACATTTGAAGTTAATATTTTGAATTTAAGGGAGTAATAACTAGTGTGAATATTTCTTTTGGGTACAAATAACTTGCTTTTTCTTTTACAAGGGAGAATAAGTAAGGAAAATAATATTTCAGCTGGAATTTCAACGAAGAAGAGATATGAAATTCAGACCTCTTAATGTTTCAGCTGTGCAAATTAGAAATTGAGGCATTAATTAGCATAATGAACTGTGCAGGATCATCAATACTTGACGATCCCAGAATAACCTCCCGCTTCAGCTTACCAGTAAGCTTGTGGCAAGCCCTAAGCTGGAGATTAAAACCAATGGATCGGACCAGACTAAACAGAAGACTGTGAAACTGTAGGTAAAATCACTCGTCAAACGTCAGATCTTGTAGCTCCACCAACAATAAATACAAAAAATACTTTGCCCCATTTTCCCGAAACCGCTGGATGAAAGCCCAAGGTCCATTTTGGTAGGATATGGAACCTGGGAGCTGGAAGTGGAATTGAGAGTGGAAGTGAGATATTAGTTGGTTTGATATCATGAAAGTGGATTCCATGAAACCCAAAAACACTGGAACTAGGTTCCAACTTCCCCCCTTGAGAACCTAATTCCAGTTCCATGGAACTGGGTCTTGGACCCTTTTGCCCTTCCCCCTCCCCTCTACGATTTGGCTAGCTGGTGGCGGTGACGGAAGTGTCAACAGAGGTGGGTGGTCTCCTTCTTCTCCAATGATGAAGATCTGGCATGGCGGAGACAAGGAGCGAAGACCCTCTTAGAAAGTACACGATTCTGTCGAAGAAGGCAGGGGCGAAAGAGGATGCGAAGAACTCAAGTTTTCGGTTGTCGGAAGGGTCGGGCACAGGAGCGAAGTCATCACGGAGGAGAGGGTCGGCAGTTTTAGCCCACGAATTGCATTACACGGTGAACAGAGCACCCGCAGAAGAGATGAAGAAGAAGACGTTCTTGCCATACAAGTAGGGAATGAAAATCATACCGATGCCGTTGGAGTTCTTTGACTGAGATCTGGCACGATGGAGACAGGGAGCGATCTGCGACGACGTTGGAAGACGGTGACGAAGTGGACGACGGCGAGAGCGAGCGATCTCAACGTTTTTTTTTGGTTTAGGGTATTTTAGTATTTTGTATCATACTTCCATAGTCATACCAAACACACTTTAAAATCCACTTTCACTTCTAGTTCCACTCCAATTCCATCAAAATTAGTTCCACGTACCAAACGGGGCATAAATGCTGAAACACTGGCCACATATGAAAACTGAACAAGAGGTATCCACTGTAACAAGCTAGTGCAATAGAGGGTGGTGTTAGAATACTATTACTGTTATAGCCAGCTGTCATTGCACAGATTGTATTTGTTGCGGAGTCAATTGTAACTGTTAAGCCACCGGCATGAGGAACACGTGTATGTGTGTGTTCTCCAGGTGTCTATATATTAACATATACTCTACACTTTCAATAAGAGAACTCATTCATATTTCCTCTATCACCATATTGTTGTTTCACATGGTATCAGAGCTGACAAATCCGTCCATGGCCTCACCCTCCACACTTACCTCTCCAAGTGGTGTAACTGCCTTTCACCACTCCATCTCAATAAAACTTGACGATTCAAACTTCATTCTATGGCGTCAACAAGTTCTCAGTGCAGTAAAAGGTTATGCTCTCAAAGCCTTCCTTGATTCCACAATTTCTCCTCCTGAAACACATATCTCTTACGAAGGTAAACAAATATTCTCTCCAACATATGTTAAGTGGATGCGCCAGGATCAATTGTTGTCGTCCTGGATTCTCTCTTCTATGTCAAATTCCGTCCTCACCCGAATGGTTGGCTGCGACACTACTGCACAAGTTTGGGAATGAATCACTGCCTTCTTTGCCTCACAAACCAAAGCAATGGTTAAACAACTTAAAACCACATTGAAGAACACTAAGAAAGATAATTCATCTATGAATAAATATCTTCTGAAGATCAAGGGCAGCATTGATGCATTGGCTGCTGTCGGATCTCCTGTCTCAGTTCCTGATCAACTTGAGTTCATTTTTGATGGGCTCTCTGAAGACTATGATCCTTTCATAACGTCTCAATAGCTGAAATTGAAGCACTTCTCATGGCGCAAGAAACTCGCATAGAGAAAAATCATCGATCTATTTCAATCATCTCAGCACCTCCACACATCTCCGCCAATGTTGCACAAACTGGTGTCTCACATTTTAATCGAGGTCGTTGTGGTCGCAATCATGGCCGTCATGGTGGTAGAAACTCCAGTCGCGGCAATGCCAATAACAATTCTCGATCCAAACTGATATGTCAACTCTGTGGTAAGCCAGGACATGCAGTAGCAACATGTTGGTACAGGTTCGATGAATCTTTCCAAGGCATTTCAATCAATGATATTGCACCATCATCTTCAAAATCTTCTAACTTGTCTGCTTTTATTGCAACCTCGGACACCGTTGCTGATCCTACTTGGTATTTTGACTCTGGTGCAATGAGTCATCTCACTAATGATGCCAACAACCTCACTGGTTGTACCTCTTACCAAGGAGCAGAACAAGTTCACACTGGCGATGGTGCAGGTCTACGCATTAACCATATTGGCTCAGCTGTTGTTAAGAATAACTTGTCCTCTTTCAACCTGAATCATGTTTTACGTGTACCAAGAATCATTAAAAATCTGATTTCTGTTTACAAGTTCTGCTATGATAACAATGTTTTGGTTGAATTTGATGCAAGACAGTGTCGCATAAGGGATCCAAGAACTAGATGCATATTGTACCAGTGCAACTCTTCAAATGGAATGTATCCAGCACTAAATCTCAGGGTCCAAAGAAAGTCGGGTGCCTCTGAAGCATATTTCTCTGCAATAGTTGCTAATAAAAACTGTATTACAGATACTCCATCTGTTCCTTTCAATTCATTTCAATTGTGGCATATTAGGCTGGGGCATCCCTCCCCACACATTGTTTCCACTGTTATGAAACTCTGTAACATCTCATATAATAACAAACATACATTTGACTTTTGTAAAGCATGCATTAAGGGAAAAGCTCATAAAACACCCTTCTCTCGATCTGACACAGTTTTCACCACTCCATTTAACATGATCTACTCAGATATTTGGGGACCAGCACCTGTTAAAACACGAGAAGGCTATATATATTATATTCACTTCACGGACGCATGCACTCAGTTCACGTGGGTTTACCCTTTAAAACATAAGTCTAATGCCTTTCATGCTTTTCTTCAGTTTCTTGCTCTCATCACTACTCAATTCAAGGCTGATGTCAAGATTTTTCAATCTGACTGTGGTGGAGAATATCACAAATTCACCAAGTATTTTGCTGATAAAGGAATCATTCATCGTCAGAGCTGCCCTCATGTCCATGAACAAAATGGCTTGGCTGAACGAAAGCATAGGCAAATCACTGAGGTTGGTCTCACTCTTCTGGCACAAGCATCTCTTCCACTGTCCTGCTAGTCAGATGCTTTCCATATGGCGGTTGCACTGATGAAGGTCCTTCCATCCTTTGTCCTCAAAGGAAAATAACCATTTGAAGCCCTCTTTAAAAAGGTGACTATAGCAAACTAAGGGCTATAAGCTTGTTATTTTGCTATCATTAGTTATTAAAATGTATATGGGCACCTGTAAATTACCTATGAACATTATCTAATGATATATTTGTCCTTACATATACTATTGTGTATTTTAATGTTATATGATAATACCTTCAATCCCTTAATATAATACCAAATTGATTAATATGGGGGTTAAAAAAGGTAAATAAATTACTTGATTATAGCATATATTACATTATGTATTTGTAATACTTATATGTATCATTAGATTTTACGCCAGTTGATAAATCAGGTAAATTAGTTCGATGAAAAATGATAAATATAAATACTTTAAAATAATTAATTTATTTTTTAATCTCATCAAAGTAATCAGTTAGGCTTTACCAGAAGTAGCAGTAAATCAACTTAATTTGTACCTCTATTATTTGGGGTAAAACCGTGAGAGCTTCCATGCCTCTGTTTCACCAGGCCGGCCAATCTATCCTTGCTGCACTCATTATTCTTCTGACAGCTTAAATAGATAGCTTTCTGGGATAAAAGTCATATTGAGAAAACTACATGCCAAAAAAAAAAAGTAGAAAGTATCTTAGCCTTATGGATATCAAAATTGAAAGAGAAAGGACCAGTTGAACTCTTTGGAACAAGCACTTGGTTGTGTACAAAATCCACGTTAATGGCAAATAAATTGTTGGTTGAGGTGGTAGTAATCATGCAAATTTGAAACCCGATTAGTGTATTTATTGAGAGAGGTGAAAATCTTTTATTAGGCTCCCAACCTAGATGTGTTCAAATAAATAAATACGCTAGACTCAATGAACTTGGACTCTGCCTTAATATTTTATAAACAACTGGAGACAAATCACTGAAATCCCATGACAATCTCATCCAAAAAGAAGGCTAACTATCATGTATGTTCATCAACATCTGGTCATGAACCTTGGAATAATGTGCTAAACTCCCTAGAACAGTGTAGTTAAACTTACACATTCCTTCGCTTACCGAGACAAAATTCCTCTCACATATTTACCTCGGAATCTGTGATCGTTCTCCCAACGGAATTCCCAAACACACCCATAATCTGAACAGACAGAAAGTTTGTGCTCGTATGTACAGAAAAAGTTTACAAACATCAAGGTTGAATTCATTAAACAAACAAACGGCATCACAAATACCTTCCAAGTTGATTTTGATTCTCCTGTTTTTGATGACTTAAGCATTTCATATAACAATCCTGGAGAGAATTTCAGTTTAAAGAGAAGTCAAATAAAATTGTCTGATAAGAAAGTAAATGGTCAACTTCTAATATTTTCTACAATCAATGTACTATTAAAATTTCAATAAAAGGATGCTATACTTGCAAAAGCTAGCATAATAACATCTTTCCAAAGGTAAACACTTCAAGTATTCAAAAATTATTTGAATGAGGCGAGAGATACACTTGTAGTAAAGAAATACACATGTCATGTACAGGAATAGATTTGCCTCTAAATTGTCTAAAGAATGATGAAAATTTGATTATTTTCTGTCAGCTTATGCTTTTCCTTCTTTATTCTCTATTTATATGTATTTTTTTTTTCATAAAGGAAAAGGTGGCATGAGAGAAGAAAAGGGGTGAAGCCCAGAGCAGAGGAAAGATATCCACCTATAAGAGACCAAAAGAAAAAGGCCCAAGTGAACAAGGAAGATTTATAACCTAATTGAAGCTCGTGGACCCCTCTATAAAATGATTAAGTGAAGCCCATAAAGAGATAGGAAGCCCAATTTATCCTTTAAAGTGGCCGCAGCAAGAAGAAATCCCTGAGAGCTCCAGCATCTTTTCCCCAATCATTATCAGCAAAAATATTAACACATTGCATACCACTAAAGATCTTGCCTTATATAATCCTCCAAAAATCATAGAATTGACATTAAAATGCTCCAAAATAGCTGGAAGATTCAGCATTCACCCGAGAAAGTACCAAATAGCCTACACCTGAGATGTCTAGCAGCTGATGAGCAGTGCAAAATTTAAACGGCTTCTAGTCTTAGAATCAATAACCACACAGCATAAGAATTAAGAGATTTGCCTTGGACATCCATAGAGAAGGCCTTGCCTTGGACATCCACAACTTCTGCCATCAAAATATAGAGCAAGTCCCTTGTATGCTATTGATTCTAGTGTTAACCTCATTTACAGGATTAGGCTTGCCATTGCTGTCGTTTAATTCCAGAATATGCCATGTATGTAATCTCCAAGTCTCAATTTAAGATAAAGTTCCAAGGATCAAATCCCCACTGTCTTACTGATTCATCTTTTCCCTTTAACTGATGCCATGCCGATAGAAATTTTTATAGCTGTTGATGCTTGCAGAAATATAGCTCTAAAATCCCAAATGAACATTTGTACTAGAGAGTTAGACCCTAAGGTCTCCGTTTCATAGTCTTAAAATTCCAGGTCTTTTGATGGTTTTGCTTTTCTAAGAAGTTTTTATGACAGTGTTAGTCGTAACACCAGAATGGAGAGTCATATTATCCAAGGTCTCCGTTTTTCATCTTCCTCGCTTCTAAGGTTAATGAATCCTATAGTTCAGAATTTTGGCATTATAACTCGAATTAGCCATCAATGAATGAATTTAGTTTAAAAGTTTCCTGGTGCATGTTTTGTATGTAACTGCTGCTAAAGAAAGAAGAGGAAGAGGAAGAAATAACGGCTCTTGGCCAAATTCTAGATTTCAAAATCGTGTTGCTTCCAAACGTATGAATCATAAAAATATATCATAGGAAATAGAATGAGACGAAGAAAAACAGTGTGGAAGGGACTTACTTTGTCGAGTGACTTTGTCTGAAATTTTGTAGTCACGCCCACAGGACGAGGATTCGGAATCCGACATAGACATGATACTTCCTTTTGCCTCTTCGTCAACCACAACCAATTAATGCTTTGATAGACGAGAAACTCACACGGAGAGATTGCGAACTAAGCCTTGGCCTGAATATGCCAGAGGAAAAGGGTATCTGGAAGAGAAAATATACAAGAAAAATTAAAAAAAAAAAGCTCATTCAACTGTAAAGTTAAATAGATTGAAGACGAAAACGAAGAGAGAAATGGAGAGAGAAAAATTGACGTGAAAATATGTTAACCTGAATCCAAATAAAATAATACTAATCGTCTCATCATTAGAACATTAAACTGTGGCGAACAAATTATAGTTCTGGGGAATCTCATGCAAATTAACGTCTTCGTCAGAACTGAGCTTGCTTCCCGGCGGACGGCGATCATCTAGGGCTAGATGTTCTGATTTCCTGGCAAATTAGAGACATGTAAAAAAAACATATCAAAGCCCGGATGGTTGGTCCGACTGGTTGACAAGGGGAAGGCAAGGCGCCGCGTACCCGCCAGGTCTTGAGTTCAAACCCTGAGAAGTCCTTCACGGGACGACTCCGGATTAGTCTGGGTCTGAAAGGATTCGAGACACCGGGGGAGTTTCTCTCACCCAAAAAAAAATATCAAATTTGGAATTATAAGTTACTACTTCACAATCAATTCCTTTTATTCACAATTAATTCAATCAATATCATTTATAACTAAACCGGCCACTTTCCCCTCAAAATGCATGCAAGTATGTTACTTAATGAGCAAGGAAGAGGAGGAGGTACTATTTCATCAATTGATGTATTTTACTTTTATCTGCTAATAAATTGCAATCAGCATGCATTATTTGCAGGTTAATTATTTTGGTAAAGAACATATAGAGAAGACACTTTCTTGTTTGATAAAATTGTTTTGGTGTATATCAAGGAAAAATGGGGATGATCCAATATGGGTATTATTTTTCCCTTTTTAACTCATGGCTTAAATTAATTAATCGAATCTTCCTTTCCTCTTCTTCAAAATATAAATGTGTGTTTGGTTTAATTTTTTTAAAAATGATTTTTTAAGTGTCCTTAGAGTGATTTTTCAAGTGGTTTTCTCTAAAACCATGGTTTTAGAAAATCTCCCAAACACATACTTACACCTTTTCCAAATAAACATAAGTCACTATTAGCTACTACAGTGTAGGTAAGGAAGAATGGTAAACTCATTATTCAGTAATACTGTTCTTATATTGAAGAAAAATCAATTATGCCCCTATCTAATTCTATTTCACCTCTTTTTTATATATTTATCTAATTGGGTTATTTTCTATATTGAACCTAATTGATAAAGTTTTTTTAATTGCATTTATACGAATTCGAATTTGATACCTTATGGCAACAACCCTTTTGCTATGACCAACATGTTTGACCTGTTTTTGGATATATATATATATATATATATATAATGTGCGCAAATAAATAAAGTTGAATAATTTTAAATAATAACTTTTTTTGTGACATACTATGTAAAATATTTCTTCAAGAAAACACTATATTTTGGACTAGTATAGATTTTGTAATTAACATATTTTTAAATGAAAGTCTAAATGACCAAATTAAACAAGTTTTCCCCATGGAGAACTATTGGAAGAAACATGAAAGGAAGGCAAAGAAGGGATTCTCTGGTTTATATAATCCAAAACGAGATGAACACAGAAAAATGTGGATGCTTAGAGGGTAGATTTATTTTGGTTTTTGGTTAATATCGTTTGCAGTCCTTCAAATTTACTTGAATTTTGATTTTAATCCTTCAAATTTTAAATATATAGTTTCAGTTCATATAATTTTATAAAGATTTCGATGTTTAACGGTGTCAATTAACGGAGTTAAGTATAAAAATCAAAATTTGTTACAAATATAGGGATCAAAATAAAAATTATATTAACTTTTTCTCTCTCTCTTTTTTCATTATATAGTATGTATATATTCTCTATCTCTTCACATAGAAGTCCCTGTCTTCTTTTCTTGAACAAGCTCTTGGAAGTGTTTTATTGAGATATTTTATAGTGACAATTGACCCCTCGCTTCGTGTTTCTATTAACTTGGGCAATAGTGACAATTTTTGTTTTTTTTTTATTAAAAAGCCTCGGCAATCACACAAATGTATACTTGAACTTAAAACGTTAATAGAGCTTATAACATACTATACTACACAGCATGTTCTAGATATAATCCCAGTTAACTTCTTTTTAAGAAATTAAGAAAGTTAAAAAATTATTAACTTTTTTAATCAATTTATATGTTAGCAAAATTAGTTTGAAAAAATGATAAATTATCGGTTTATTTAACTTTTTTAATCTTTGTAAAAAAATCAAATGAATTGTATATTAAGAATCAGATAGTGGCTTCTTTCTTGATCAATGAATCAAGTTCCGAAACATATCTGTCAA
The DNA here is from genome assembly GCA_025593235.1 of Vachellia pachyceras. Classification (NCBI taxonomy): domain Eukaryota; kingdom Viridiplantae; phylum Streptophyta; class Magnoliopsida; order Fabales; family Fabaceae; genus Vachellia; species Vachellia pachyceras. The sequence goes on along the minus strand of JANTPZ010017766.1, from coordinate 4,969 downwards.
TGTATTAATGGAAGAGAAAGGGCTTCAATAGGTATAATTTTTTATACTTCCAATTTTAAATATAAGAGTTAACTAACAAGTTTACTTTCATATATCCAACATACAAGACCCCAATCCATTTTCTCCTAAATTTACAATTTTTTAAAGTATTCCCATTGACATATGTTAAATTGTTTTCATTAAGGGTAGTTCCAATATATATTAGGAAAAAAGATAATTTAGAGAAATCAACACTCATTACAAATAATTAACTTAATTAATTTTCTTAATATCCTTAAAATAGTAATATAATTTTTATATTAAGGATCCGTTGGAATGATTTGAAAATTAAGGTGCTGGGAATTTCCATAAAAATACCTTTACAATTGTAAAATGACACATCAGAGTTACAAATTTTCATAATTCCAAATCAGGACGCTGGACTAAATAGGGATTTCAAAAGATAGTGAAAAGATAACATTGCCCATAAGGTATTTTTTCCAAATGTGGGAAAGGAAGACATGGGCACTATTCATCCTAATGAAATTTTTTCATTGGGATGAATAGTGTTTTCATCTTCAACCCTCATCAACATGAGGGTTGAAGATGAGATATTATTAAGCCGAATGAAAAAAATTTCATTATAATGAATAATATTCTCATTCAAATGAATTGTATTTTCATTCAGATGAATAGTATCTCATCTTCAACTCATCACTATGAGTGTTGACGATTGGACACTATTCATCCGAATAAAAAAAGTTTTCATTCGGATGAATAGTTTTTCATTCAGATGAATAGTTTTCATTTTCAACTCATCATGATGAATGTTGAAAACAATACATTATTCGTCCAAATGAAAGTATTATTCATTCCAATGAAAACACTATTATCATTCGATTGAATGGTGCATGTGTCTTCATTCCTTAACACTCATGGCAATGTCGTCTTTTCGCTAATACTTTGAAATCCATATTTTATTTAATGCCTTGATTTGAGATTAGAAAATTCTCAACCCTGTTTTGTCCTTTAACAATTTTAAAGATCTTTTTATGGGATTTTTTTTCTTGAAATTTTAATATTAACAAAATATTCATAAATGAAGCTATATTAAATTTAATTTCTTAAAAAAACAATGACTATGAAACTAATTCATCATTTGGGATTGATAATGGTATTACAATGAGAGGATTGAAAAGCCATTTAATAAAATTAAAGGATAAAATTTAAATTTTACAAAAAGTTAGAGGACCAAAGGTGAACTTTTTTTGGACTATTTTCATTTTTATTCACATTGATTTAAGGGTTGAAGCCTAATTTTACCTTGAAAGTTTTTACTTAGAAATAATATTGTTTTGAAAGATTTTTAAGAAGTAATGTTGTCTCAAAAATTCATGAATCATAGAAATTTTCCCCAATTATTATATAAATTAAATTTGACTGTAATTTGACCTAATATATTGAGCTAGCGGGTCCACATATTCTCCACTTCATTTTTTAATGTTTAAATTTGCCCCGGAAGTTTCACTCAGGAGAAATGATGCCCCAAATTTTTTTTGTTTCTGAGCAATATTTTTTCAAAAATATTTTAGTTTCAATATTACTCAAAAGTTTTCAATTCATAACAATGCAACCTTAACCGTTATATACGCTAGGTTTGACCCATTGTTAACCAAGTATCACTAATAACAAAGAGAGATAGATGGGTACCTCTATGGTTTTCTTTGTACCATACAAGATGTTTTCACCTCTTTTAATTTTCTTCAATCCCCTAGATGGGATGTATTTTTTTAATTTTTCATGGACCTATTAGATTAGCCTATTCTGCCAACTAACAAGTAAACTTAACTTGGATAACATTCGAAGTGAAACTGTCACATTTAAAAAACTTTTTAGGCAACATTGCTTCTGAGTGAAAATTTTGGACCAAATTTACACCTAAACTCAAAACAAAAATTTTATATGGATGACATGTAGACTGGCAACTTAGTATATTTAGTTAACTAACATCAAATTTAACTTAAATAACAGCTGGGGTGAAATTGATATAATTTGAAAATTTTCGATGTGACATTGCTCATAAAAAAACTTCCCGAGTGAAAACTTCATGGGTAAAAATAAATCTTAACCCTTTTATTTAAATTATTTTAAAGCAAAATGATAAACATATCGATTAATTTACTTCTTTGATATCTTAAAAAAAGTAAACTAACTCTTATCCAAAGAATATGAAGTGGTATAATATTTGACTAATAATGCTGAACTTGTAACCAAGTGACTTCGTTTTCTAATGAAACAAACCAAGTGGCTTTCAAGCATGGAAGTAAAAGCATGCTTTTAAGCGTGGAGATGCATCATAGTGTCATTTTGCCTCATTTATTTGCTTTCATATCATTTCAGTGTGATAGGATTTTTGGAGCAAAATTTGAGTGTGATAGTTGAGTTAATTAATTAATGAAATAAAATAAATTGGTTAATTTAACTAAATGTGACATAATCTCCCTAAAATACCATGTCTAACATTAGATAATTCTTCCTTTAGTACATAATATGAATCATTACTAGAAGAATGCTTTGATCTACAATTATATAAGTCACTTAAAAGGGTAATTAATATTTATTTGTCAATTTTACCAATGTAATTAATGCTTAAATTTGACTCATTATATTTTCTCTCTCCTTTAAAGCCTTATCTAATATGGGTAAATTTGGATTTTTTTTAATTTGAGACAAATTTAATGAGTTAACTGTCATTTCTTGAATATAATGAGTTATTTGAAGTGACTTTTATTATAGATCAGGGATAGTATATCGGTTTATAAGTTAAGAAAATTAATATGAAAAAAATTAATAACTAGAAGAGATAAAATGGATCACAACATTATATTTAAAACTGAATTCAACTTCCCAGTTAACTCTCATATTAAACACAAGATGATGGAATATTAATATATAGTTAATTTCCTCAATTTGAACCTATAGCTCATTGGAGTTTTTTATCCATATAATTAGTAGATTTTATTATGTCAAACTTAATTAGTAGCTTCTGCAATAATTTTCATTCTTTATATTTGTTTGATGGTATTGGAAAATTCTTTGTCCTTTAATTGAAATTTCATGTTTTTTATTATTAGCAACAACCAAAAACTTTTCAATCTTTTTTTAGGAAAAGGCAGAAAAATATAACAAATTACATAGTTCCATTCATAGGAAAAAATTTCAATCAATGAAGCAATGGACTCAAAAGTTTTTTTTTTTTTTAGTTTAGGCGGAAGGCATATTACTTGAATTGAAGATCAAACACCACAAAAGGGCACATATTTTACCACTGATGTCTTTTGTTAATGGATGCAAAGTTATAAGCACCAATTCTTGTGGCTTAAATATAAACATTTTTTAAAAAAATACTAACGGCAAAAGCGATAAAGGGCATCTATTTATATCTATTTATTTTAGTGGTGGAAATTACTTTTCTAACGTAAATTATGGTTTACGAAGTAAGTATGTAATAAAAATTATATCTCAATTTATGTGAACGTATTTTTGTAACATTGTGATAAACATGTCCGTACAAGTTTTGTTTTAGTGTATATCCAATTTTTATTGAAAAATAAATATCCAGTTGTATATTTTTGAATAATTATACATTAACATACACTCTTAATTTTTTTGTTACTTTCCAGTTAATTAGAAGACTATAATTGTTTTATTATTTATATAATTTTCGTTGATGTGATATCAATATAAAATAGTTAATTTATTACTACGGATTTATTGTTTGCTAAACTAGATAATTATAGAAAAATGGTTTTTATCTCACTAACATATAGACGCTGTAATTTTTTTTTTCAAGTTACCTACATACCACCTCATTTATAAATATAAATTACTTTTAATTAATTCATAAATACCAATAAAAATGGTTAAAAATATTAAATTTATCATAAAATTTAAACAGTTTTCCAAATCATCCTTATTAATCATACTAAATTCGAATATCATATTAATTTTTGCTCTCATTTAATATTCCTGTTAAATATAGTATATATAAAACATTTAATACTCTTTGAAGAATGTGTTATATATATAAATCATTTTTAATATATTTCACATAAATTAATAAAAACTTTAAATCTTATTAATTTTAGAAATCAACAAATTTTCAACTTTATTCCTATTTGATGTAATATCAACTATAACAAACGAGAGTGAAGTCAGCACATAATAAATAAATGTTAAAATTGTACATCCGTGAAAAAAATTGAATGAAATGACTCATAATAACAAATGAGAGTAAAGTCAACACATAATAAATAAAGGTTAAATTTGTACAGGTAAAAGAATGGAATGAAATGACTCATGAATAAGATTAAACAAGTAGAAATATTATCAAAGGAGTATGTTGCAATTTAACTTTTAAATGACTATGTTTGGAATTACGTTTGAAAAAGTTAAACGTGCGTTCAACATTGTTTTTCCATAAAACGAAATAATATCTTTCGTACATTTATATCGTAGATGGTAAAAGCACTTCTCCACCGCGTTTCAATATCATTTTATTTAGAAATGCACTGTGATTCTCCCCAAGAGTTTATGGATACGTTAGAGAGAGGACCTCAAAAGATATACTAGGGGCTTGTTTAGAAGCTATTTTGAAAATAACTGTTACAGATTCCGAGGCAAAACTTAGGTTTTGGAGAATAGATTTTGAAAAATAGCTTTTACAGATTCCGAGACAAAACCAAGGTTTTGAAAAGTGATTTATATTTGGGAAGTTATTAACTTTTACGGATTCCGAGGAAACAAGTAGATAAGAAAAGTGATTTATATTTGGAAAGTTATTAACTTTTACGGATCATGAGGTAAAAAGTAAATATGAAAGAGGAAAGAGAAAGAATGAAAAGTAGGAAAAAGGAAATAGAAGAAAGAAAAAGTAGGAAAGAGAAAGAAAAAAAGTAGAAAAGAGAAAAGAGAAAGAATGAAAAAAGTA
>JANTPZ010017765.1:0-21213 GCA_025593235.1 Vachellia pachyceras | reverse complement strand
GAATGGCACTTCGTTCCGGAAATTCCTTCCAGAAGCTCAATAGATAAGACATGATTAAACTAAGAGAACGACTATTCCCATCATCAAGAAGGTCGACTTTCATCAATTAATTACTTGACCCTTACATACGTGGCATAACCAATGAACAAAATGCAGTGAATTAGTAGGAAGAAAAAGAGTTGGGAACCCCAATGAAGTAGCATTGATCACTTAAGGTTTTTCTTGAAGGATTCAATAGACTTGAAGATGTTATTAAAATCATTGTTTGGGAGGTCGTTCAAGAAGATGATGTATTCTGGAGATTCATGCATGGTTTAGGTCCTACGTAGCATCTCCCCAATTTCGATTAGTTCACAAGTAACAAACATTGAGTTTGGTCTAGAAGAACAATGTAAGTCTGCAATTGCTAAGATTCGAGGGAGTTTTTAGGTTTGTTTGAGAATGCGGTAGAGAAATATTTTTACGTAAGTTGAGGTAAATATGTGATAAGATTATCTCGTTTTACAAAAAAAAAATATTGTTGAACGTGTATTTGAGTTCCCTGTAGGCTCAGCCAAACGGGACCTTTCTGTATACAAGTAGCTTATGAGGCTTCCTCTCTTATGGGCTTTGTTAAAGAAAGCACCTTTTTCCTCCATGTTTTGTAGTTACTTTTGTGAATATTCTTAGACCTTCTTAGAAATGATCTGATAGATGAAGCAGGATATATATATCCACGTAACAAGAAATTGTTTATTACCAAAAAATAAAAGAAATTGTTGATGCCCAACCCCAAAATGGATTCAGGCTAAGATTAACCCCAATTCTTGATGCCCTCAACGTACGACCCATGACCAAAGAGATGATCAAGTTTCATTTAATTGTACATATTTAATGTTTAGTAACGTCTCAATAGAACTACCTTCAGTCAAAAGATATGTGCGTGTCTGGTAAAAAATACTCAACCAATAGCTGCTTGACCTCTCCCCATTTCCATTTTGGAAAACAAAAAACAAAAAAGGATAGGCCCGCGATGGGGACGGAGAGAAGAGAAAGATGGTGAAGGAGAAGAAGAGCTTAAGGAGGCGCCATTTTGGACGTGCAAGTAGCAAGTCTTCTAAACACCTTTCCACCATTAATTTCTTCGTATGAGGTTTTGATTTTTTTTACATGCATGTTGAATATTGTGGTATAAATGATTAGTCTTGATTCTAGACTTTGGGTGTGTTTGGCAAATCGTTTTAGTTTGAAAAAGTAGTTTGCAGTGGGGTAAAATGCATTATGTCCAAAATAATTCGTTTGACTATGCGTTTGGACAAAATGCATTTTGCCCAAAAAATAGCTTAAAATTGGAAGGAACTTGCAACTTCTTCTACTCAAAATGCATTCCATAATGTAACATTTTTTTTATTTTTTAGGCTAAAGTATATAGTTGGCCTTTGAAATTTACATCAAAGTTTAGCTTGATCCCTTAAGTTAAAAAAATATATTTTTAATCTTTTTGTCTTAACATCATTAGTTTTATTAATGGAAAATGATGACTCTCAAATTTAAATGATAATTTTATACTTGAATAATCACAAAATATGTTTAAATTCTAAAATATAAAAATAATTATATTGAATGCATAATATTTAGGTATATTTTATCAACATCTAAAGGTAAAATCACTATTTACATTTGATGAGTTATCATTTTCTGTTAAATAAAATTATATTAAGAGAAAATGACTAAATTTTTTCTTTTTAAATTTAAATAACTAAACTGAAATTTGATTTAAACTTAAAGGATTAAAGGTATATTTTAGTATATTTTTTATCATTTTATATTTCCCTAAAATTATCACAATATGTAAAATAATATATATTATTTAATGATGTTCATGTCCTTTTAAGTCATTTTTCCTAAACCTTACTTCTCAAACATTTATCCAAACAAATTTTCTTTTTAATAAAAAGTCATTTTTGTCACCTCTATCTAAACATAAATCACATTGCATCATCTAACTTCTACCAAAAATTCCTTTTTCAGAAATCATTCTGCTTAAAAGTTATTGCTTATCCAAATGGACCATTTGTTGCCTGAGGAGGTTATTCGACTTCTTCTCATGAAAATTTCATAGGATGTGTGTAAATGAGATAATATTTGAGCTGTTAAGTGCTATGCAAAAGAATGGTGTTGCATGTCTACTAAGTGGAAATTTTCATGACTTAAAATAGCTACTTTTTTCCTTTGTTAAGCATCTGTGTCTTGCTGCTTGAGAAAATCTTATTTGAACGGGTATTAGACATTGATATCTCTCGTAGTGGAGATTCAAACTTACTAGGAAATGAGTATCTGAATCATGGGATCATACAAATATTGTACAAAGGCTTCTAAATGAAATATGGTAACGATAGAGTTTATAACTTTAGCCGCTTTTTGGATAAGATGAAGCTTGAATTTTGTAATTCCAAGCTTAAAATGAATTCTCACGCCAAATTGTGTAGGGTAGGCGCATGAGCATGAAGGAAAAATTTCCAAGCAAGAAAATAAGTAAGCGAAAAATTAAGATAAAGGGGTAAGTACAAGGTTAAATGAAAGATAGAGTTTGGGAATTCCTAGGGAGATTATAGATGCATTAAAGTATAAAAAATATGTATATTAGTACCCTGTACATATAGATTACCTCCCTTGAGTTAGGTGATTAACAAGTAGAATAAGTTGAAGAACAATAATAATTAGGTGATTGACAAGTGAAATAAGCTCACTGACAACAAAACTTGAGTGGTTTGTAAGCAGAATAAGCTCGTGAACAACAAAAGTCATGTGACAGAATAAGCGCCTCCAAAAGGATCATCACGATACGTAGCGAATAGTGGAGAAAATGATATGAATATTTACTCCTCCATTTTCGATCTTCCACTTTGTTAGGATTTAGGATTCAGACTTTGGGGGTAAAATCTTCATTTTTCTTGCAAAAAGAGGGGCTTTCGTTCTGTGGTATGTGATTACAGAATAAAGTCTAAGATCGTCTATGTATCCTGCGATTCCTTAGTCTTGGATTTTCACATTGTTGGGTTATCTGCAAAAGGGGATTTTGGAGAATCATCTCCAAAGTTTGGGTACTACACTAAAGCAATCTCTGGTCTCTCACATTGCCCCCAATCAATATGCCTTCATCAAAGGATGACTTATTTGAGATAACATTATGATTGCAGCAGATTTGATGAACCAATTATCCATCCAGCTAGACAAGGGAGGAGGAAGTCGGCTGCATTAAAATGGAGGTAAAGCTCTCTAGAGATAAAAGGAAGACTCATCTTAAAAAAGACCATATTTTCCTACCTGAAGGAGGACTAATCAGTCTCTTCTTGCCAAGCAACATTGGAGGATTTTAACATATGAAGCTCCTCTCTTAAAGTCAAATACCTTGATTGTTCTAAGTTCTGAGGACTAGATTGTTAACCGTCCGTATAATTTTTCATGGATTTGGAAGGATTTATTGGAATATGCTAATCTTATTTAACATGAATTTAGAAGGGAAAGTTGCTTCTGGTACAGTTATCCCTCTCAACCACCACTTGCGGTGGCCCATGCATCGAGATCTAGTTCCATCGATGAATCTTCAAAATGTGGTTGATCTCATACTGCATTCTTCTTCCAACTTTGTTCCAGCACAATAAAATTTATCCTTGATCCAAAGTTTATATTCATCTTAAGTTGCTGATAAAATTATCTTAGTTCCAATATCTTTCTTATCTCAAGGAGACTCCTTAGTTTGGAAAGGAAACTCTTTTGGCATTTACACTTTCAAGGATAGTTTCAATAAAACTTTTGTAATTGCAAACATCCTTGAACTTTTTTTTATATTTTATCTTATTTATTTTTATTTTCATTAGAAAATATTTATTTATGATAACTGAAATTTATTATTATGCTATTAAGTAACATAGGTTACCTAAATATAATTTTTGAAATTTAACATAAATTATAATTTATGCAAAAAAAAAGTAGAAAGAGTTTAAAAGGTGTCCTTTTGTTATATTTTATTTTTTGGGTCAAAGTATGTAATTTTTGCCATGAGTATTATTTAAACGTACAAGAAGAGAGCGGAGCATCATTTTTACTCTTCATCACTCGTCTGAACAGTCGCGTTTTCCGCCGTTGTTGACAGTTTGGAGCTTATTTTGGTGAGTAAAACTACTTTTAATAGTGAAACTTCTTTCATAAAAGTTGTTCTTTGAATTTTTCTTTTTCGTATGATAGTAATTTCGTTCTTATTAGACGAAATTTTTAAAATTAAGATTTTGATAAGTTTTGAGTTTGACAATATAAAAGTATATAAATGTAGAGTGATGTTAATGGATAATTTTAATTGATTTGGATATTTGATTTGGTCCTTTTATTTTTTTATAACGATTTCTTTTTGAATCATACCTAATATTGTATTTAATGATTATTTGCCCAATGAAAATGATATTAAACAATTTATTTTGGGTTTGTGAGTTCTATTGGTGATTTAATCGATTTAGTTTGATTGTTAACTGATTGGGAATTTTAAATAATTTTTTTGATATTTTTTTATATTTTTGGATATATAGGATATTTGTACCAATTAAGTTTGAATTCTATAATTTATTTTAGCTCTTTAGAGCCTATAATAATTTTTGAATGGATGAGTTTGAAGTAGATGATGAAATATGAATATTAGGAATTTTGGTGAAACTTTAAATGTTGGAATTTGATATTTTTGTATACATTGAGGAAATATAGATGCTTTAGTGATAGTATTGGATGAGACATGACTAATAGAAGAAAGAAATTAGGGTTTTAATAAGTGCTTAATGATATTTGATTTATGTGATGTTTGAGGATTTAAAGATAACATTGGGATTTTTAGTATATTGACTATAATTTTGAGAAGTACAATAGAACTATTGAATGATAGAAATGAGATTGAGATAAAGAATTTGAATCATGGTTGTAGGTGAAGAATTGTTGGAGAACTTAAAGTTTGAAAATAAAATGAGTTTTATTTAAATTTATATATGTACTTGTTTTATTAACATTATATTAATATGTGATTTAATCAATTATGTAGATTAATTGTGTTTTGGTGACTTAAGCTTTAGGCTTGGATTATCGTGGTATTGCATATTTGCTTAAGCGTGAGGTAGCCACATTTAATTTATTTTATAAGCTTGTCATAGGTTGTAAGATGTTTTGAAAAACATCTTTTGAACTGTAAGTATTATCTTGATTTAAATTTACTTATGACGATTAATTTGTAAAATTAATATTTAGTTACCTCAAGTTCTACATGTTTATGAAACATTGGTGAAGCAGAAAATATTATGATATTGTGATGTATATTAATGACTATTTCTATAGTGTGATATTACTTTATAATTGAGAACGTGATGGAAAGTGTGAATATATGTGTGTGTTATGTAAGGATGGTGATTGTATTGTTGGGATTTGAATTGTGATGAAGTCTAGGAAGATGACATACTTGATGAATATTTAAGTCCATGGCAATAGTCTCCACTACTGATCATAGTGGTTGACATTATATTAGACCTTTCAAGTCTTGGACCCAGTTGTGAGCGGATTTAGAAATGGTCAACTCTCGTGAGTCTTGGACCCAGTTGGTGGGCGACCATATAGAGGATAACACCTTCCAGTCTTGGACCCAGGCCAATTGTGGGCGGCTAGGAAGGAAGCTCATTAATCTCATATTGATGGTTGACTCTGGCCAAGTCTTATATCACTATCGGTTAGAGTCCACGTCAGGAGATACATGGAGGAGTATTGGTGAAGGGAATCATGTATAAATTGTGTTGTATTATGTTGATATACTTTTGGTTGCTACTTTATTCAATTGGAACTTTGTTACTCTACTAACTTACTCTACTAACTTCTATATCTATAGGATATTATTATGTTTGGTATCTATTTGATGACTAATTACTCTTTTGATTTACAAACATCGTCAATATACTTTTAAATGAACTTATCATTGCTTCATCTCTTATAACCTTGTCTGAATATTTAATAAATTATATGATGGTTACTGAGACGTTATGTCTCATCTTGTGGTTTCAACATTTTCAAGAGAGGGCTCCAATACTAGTATACTGGAAGGAAAAGAGCCAAAGGCATAGTATTGTATCAGCCTGTTGTAGGGCCTCCTCTTTTGAGACGTTTATGTGGAAGATAAATATATTGCCATATATTTAGACTATGCATACTTTTCATATCGTTTTACTTATTTTTTTGGATGTGAATATATTGCTGCTAATATGCTAATGTCACTTTATGAATTGAGTATATGTGACCCTAATGAGGGTATTTTGATAGTCATTGCTTCCTTACATGAGAAGTTCCTATATGGATGATATAGTTAATGTTTGAATGTCACTGAACCATATTTGAATGGTGATGACATAGTATTAAATTTTATTTTCTTAATTGAAAAAAAGGGGGGGGATGCTATTCCATGGATTATGGTTGTGGATGTTTCAACTTTAGTGTATCATTTCCGATCTCCTTTAGCAATTGATCAATTTTGGAAGTTTTTATGGTCAATTCACAAGGCATTGCCTTCTTTTGACATTTTAAAGGCTCATCATCTTAATACATATTGTTATTGTCTTTTTGGTGTGAACGAGAGGAAACACTTTATCATCTCTTCATCTCTTGTCATTTTGTTAGATCAATTTGGTTTGGTTGTCTCTTTATAAAGATTGGTGCAATTTATTTGTCTTCATTCCAAACTTGGTTGAAAAGAACTGTACAAGATTTCTATGAAGATGAGAATTTGTTCCTAGTTTATGGTATAATTATCCTCTTAAATACATTATAGTACAAAAGAAATTTAGTTCTTCATCAAGGCATCTCTTTATCAACATGATTTGTTATTAAAGAGGTTATTGTTGATGTTGAATACTATTTGATGATTTTTTTCCTCCAAAAAAAAACAAATGATATGTCAAAGACAAATTGTTCTTTCTTTCATCAACCTAGATCCATAAATATCTAGACTCTAATCCTTCACAGAAGAAAAGAAAGGAGATCATCTACATGTTATATTCATATTCTAAGATTTGGTTCCCTACTATCGCATTTCAATTGGAAAAAGGAATCTAATTACATTTCCTCTTTAATTTTCCTCTATTTGCCTTAGAGCAACCCTCCTTTTGATGCACAAACATAATGATATTTTGTTACAAGATCATATACCTTTAGACACCATCTGTACTGACAAGCTGAGTATCAACATTCAGAATGTTGCTAGAGACCTTCACAACATTGTAGAGATGTTAATATTATGCTTAGAACTATTTCTGTAGTAACTTCTTTTTTAGCCCCCTCCCTCTTTTTTAATGTTTTTAGAAATACTTTATGTCCTATTTCTTACTGTATACCCTGTAATTTTCCTAAGCTTTATTAATATCATCCTACCTTTCAATTTCATAGAAAAAAAAGTCATGTGATTTTCAAGTGGAACTAATAACTAGAATTAGGCGACTAACACATGGAATAAGCCCACTGACAACAAAAAGTTAGGTGTCAAACGAGTGGAGTAAGCTCACTACCAACAAAAATCCCCTTACAAGGTAGGAATACCTCCTGCTCGATCAATCTTTTGTTAGAGGGCATAACCATCAGTCCACTTCGTAGATTACTTTTTCAAGCTTAGCTTGCCTTTGTAATTAAAAAAATAAAAGACAAACTACGTCCAAAGGAATGGGGTCTTTAAAAGTGTATTGCACGCAGATTCTTGGGACTTGGTTGGACGAGCTTGGAATGCACTTCACAAGCATATGTAACTATGAATTCGTTTACTAAAACTGCCAATGGTATATAGTGTACATTTGTATTTTTTTTTTGTACCTTTACCCTTTTTCTATAACCTTTTTATCATAGTATTGGAGGTTTTAACCCTTTCTTTAAAAAAACAAAAGGGGGGCGGGAGCATGGATATATCTCATTTTTTGTGCTTCTTTATCCAGAATCATACAATGTTCCGCACACAGAAAAATCAACTGGCACTGCAGTCATCACAAATTATAAGGATACAAAATGACTTAAAGGCAAGATTATTAAAATGAAACAAGAAGACTGGCAGATAATTTATTCATTAACACATATGGATCTCCAAAACACACACACACATTGTAGAAAAATGTAAACAGTGGTTGCTTCAAGTTGATTTGGTCAAAGATAGAGTGAGATTGAGCTGAACAGTTTTTTCATCCTTAGCCGTACAATCAGCTAATATACGTTGGTAACGATGAAAAATATCTTCAATGAAAGATTCTCCAAAGTGGCTCACAAGAAGAGGTTCAGTCACAGCTCTCATTAATTGTGCAAATTTGTATCCACCACTCTTATTATTGTCTTCTTCACCGCAAGCAGCCTTCCAACTTAGTTCAAATGCCTCCGTGATTCAAAGTGAATGATACTTCTTTCTCAATCTCTAACTCCAATTCAGATGGGGATGGGAAGTAGATAGGCATGTTGAATGAATCTATCTGATCTTGTTTTATTATCCCCTACACCACTCACCAAGATAAATTCTTTTATCTTATTTGAAGAAATTTGTATGATTAAGAATAATTAAATCATATGTAATCCACCTAAATCATATCCTCGTTAATCTTTGAAACTTTACAATGAACCCCTAAACTGTTACATTTATTTGTGCACCACTTATCCACACAAAGCTTAAAAGGGGTAGTCTATATACTCCATTTGGTCCAAGATATAACATGTTATTAATTGATGAACATGAATCAATAAATGTTAGTTCGGTTATTCAAAACTTTCTTTCCAGAAGACTTACCATATTTTGGACCAGAAGAAAGTGTCAAACAATGTTTGAGAGGAATATATGCCCACAAAAATAAAGTTTAAGGGGATATATAATTAATAGTTGGTGTTATCCTCATGTATGAAAAGCTGAGGGAGGTTTATCATTGATTTTTGTGCATGTGGTTCCAAGTTCAAGAGAGTTTCGTGTAATATAACTTTTACAAATATATGTATATATGGTCAAATAAATTATAAAATGTGTGTGTACCTCGAATGCCATATCATTGAGAGCCTTAGCTAAAAGCTCAAAGATGTAGCCAGATTCATTGCTTGGTGGGCTACTAGTGCTTCTTCCCAGGAGTGTAAAAACCATACGACCTCCTTCAACAAGTTCTTCGGCGCGGTATCTCAGAAACAATGAAAAATCTCTTTGGAATTGGTGGTAGTAAGCACCACGTACATTTAAAGGGCTTGTGCTCGCCATGCAAATATTGGCCTTATTGTTTTCTATACCTTTAGGAACCTATATGGGAATGGATGAAATGAAAAATAAAAAACAAAGAAGAGTTAGTTAGACGATGCAGAAATTACACCTAATATAAATGAGTACTTTCCAATTATTATAATGTTAATAATCAGTAGTCATATCCATATAAAATATAAAAAGCATAGAAAAAATGCTCTTTTATCTAAGAATTGATTATCACACCGATAAAATACAATTCGTTAATTTACATATATATTGAGAACAAATAAATTACTCAATGGCAAAAGAGAAAGTTACGTCCTAAATGTGTATGAATTATTAGAAGTATTTGATTTGGTCTAATGTAAAACCTCAATTCACTTTATTTTAAAATTTTATAATTTTTTTTCTAAATTCTCGTTATTTATTACACATGTTAAGCAATATTTCTATATAGAGGAGTAGTTTTGAACATGAATGAGTGGGTATTTTAATTTAGAGAAACTAACACTATTTTTTTCGGTAAAGGTGAAAAATTAACCATATGTTTTTAGCATATGTTCGTTAAGTATTATATGTTTTCATATATGTAAAAATATCAATGAACATTTAAAATGCCAATAAAAAAGTGAGGACCATTAACTATAACTTAAAATTCTTGCTCCTACGTTTAGCATGGAAAGGAATAGTAAGAGAGTGGTTTACTGTTCATACTTGAGACATCCAGTGAAGACTGTAGGAGCAATGAACAAAATGGAGAAAACTAGTAGGAAGAATCCTGTCATAGAAGGAACCAGGAAGGCCAGTGATGAAGCATTGATCAGGACTAGTCAAGTTTTGTTTGAAGCATCGAAGAGACTTGAAGCTGCTGTTAAAGTCGTTGATTGGGAGATCATTCAGGAATATTACATATTCTGGAGATCCATGGCTGAGCTCTCTACAAAGCTTCTCCACAGTTTCAATCAGTTCAGAAGTGATAAACAAAGTGTTTGGTCCAGAGGAGCAACCCAAGTCTGCAATTGCTAGCCTTTTGGGGAGACTTTCTTTATAGATACGCCTTATGGCTTCATCTCTAATGGGCTTTGTTATGGACATCACCTTTTTCTGTTTCAATACACACATATATTATGAGTTAGTATTCGAAGTAGTAATTCTTGAAGATCTCCAATAATCTCTCTTGTCAATAGTGTAAGTTATTGTTGTAAAAGTGATAGTGTGTCAAATAATGGAAGTCACACATTGAAAACTGACGATTTGCACTGTGCATGTGATAAAACGTAGTGACGAGCTTTTTGCAAAAATTTGTTTTTGAAAACCTGAATATAATATTCTTATCATGAAAATTATTTTGCTTATTAAGAAAGGTCTATTTTTTCATCCAAAAAATTTGAAATCCTAGGTGCCCAAAAATTTGTCCATTCCCAATGGTAAAGCGAGCAGGGTGAAATGCTCCGAGCCTATTCGCTTCATGACCGATAGCCTCTCCAAACATGTTTGTCCCTTCCTTGTCTGGTCAGTCTCTATGAGGCCTCTTGGTTGAATAGAGCATGCATGTTTTTCCTCTGCCCAACCTCACCCTCTCTTTGTCTCTTGCCTTCCACTGAGTTGCTTACTTTAGCCTGCTCTTGTCTCGCTGTCATCCCACAAGAAAGAGTTGTTTTATCTTAAGGAGTGCTACTTCCTGAATGCAAAGGGGTTGCATAATATCTCTCATGGACAGTGTCCTTGGACAGTATTCGAATCAATCTCCAGTGTTGTTTCTATGTTTCTTGTTCATGGTATTTCCAACAGCTACTTGTAGAAAAAATTTCTTGGTCCATGATATAAGTTGCTTATAGAGTTAAAAGTGGTTATTTATATTACCATTTTTGGCTATGTAATAAATACTTAAAATATAACTCATTGTATTATTTTCTTTCATTCAAAGCCTTATTTAATATGGGTATAGTTTAATTTTTTTTTCAATTTAAAACATGTTTAATGAGTTAACTATCATTTCTTGATTCATGTAAATTAATTAAAGTGACTTATATCAATGATTAAAGGTAGCATAAGAGTTAGATACTCCGTCTAATCCTTTTTATAAATAGCATTCTCTCTCGTAACAATGTCATTTTCATGTTATAAGCGAGTTTGTCTAAAAATTTAAACAATTTCTCAATTTTACACCAATTAATTATATGTTTTTCTCATATATTTTCTCACTCATTCTCTTCCACTCATCTTCTCTATAAATAAGGGTGTATTTGGAAAAAAAATACATCTTTTAGCTTGATAGAAGAGAGAGGAACCGATTTTCTGATGAAAGGTGATTTTCTTTTAAAAATAGGAAGATTGATTCTCAATCACAAGTGAAATAATCCAAAAGACAAGTTTGTCCATGTCTAAACATTGGTTCTTCTTGTTTTGGTCAACTATGTCTTTAACTAGTTTTCTTTATCATTGTCGCGAGCCCCTTCTATGATAAAAGCACTACGAAAAACCAACTTCTCGACCACAACGATGAACCGTGAGAAAGAGATGATGAATTAATGAGGGGTAAAACATCATCATCGACGCACAATTTTGCAGTGTGGTTGGAAAACAGGGGTAAACAAAGTGTTATATTTTCATACTTTGACTAGATGCATGTGATAGGTGCATTATGATCAAAAGAAAAATCATTTAAATATTGTGTAACAAACAAGTTACTCATCATGTGCATCTAGATATTAATTGAAATAGAATCTAGCGGAACTTAAATATGAATTAAGAATAACATTATCTTAAAGGGAAAAAAGGTCCCAAACAAAGGCTCAATTATCAATTTTTGAATTTTTGGAGACAAAATAAAAAATAGCCATGAGTCTAGTTACAAAAAGACCCAAAAATTAAAATGAGGATCCGAAAACCTTTTCTGAAAAGGGGAAATTAATAAAGAACTAGCAAATTACGCAAACAAATTGATGGTTAAAATTATTTTAGAACAACAAATGTGATAGAGATGTACTTTTTCAAGGGGAAATTAAGTACATGTTGCAAGAAATCATGTAATTGAGTTGAAATACCAAGAGATCTCTTGATTAGATTAATTGTGCAAATATGAAAAGAAATTCTTAGCCTTGATCATTTGAATTGAAATACAAGAGATGTCTTTTCACATTTCTAATTATTCCAATCCATATTCTATAGAACTCTAACTCAATTCCATAATTTCTAAGGACCTTATTGCAATTTTTTTTATTCATTGGGAGTTCTGCGTAATTTCTTTTTTAATTATACCCTTAATTTATGGAGATGATAACTGAGAAAGAGTGGTTGGAAAAAAATATATGAAAGAAACATATAATTAGTTAGAGAGAAAAATTAAAAATTTGCAAAATCGAAAACACAACTTGTTAGTTATAAAAAGGAGCAAGAGATAATGTTAAAAGATTTGAAATTTGAATGTTGACTTAATAAAATTATATGTTTTCTTGATTTATGACATTGGTAAAAATAATAAAGTAGCTTGTATGATAAAACAGAGGGAGTATTTAAATGGATAAGAGGACTACCCCAGCAACCATGTCATTGAGTGCCATAGCTAAGAGCTCCCAAATGGTGTAAGATTCATTGCTTGGTGAGGGTCTATTGCTTCTTCCCGAGAATGTAAGAACCATACGCCCTCCTTCAACAAGTTCTATAGCACGACATTTCAGGAACAGAGAAAACTCTCTTTGAAATTGGTAATAGTAGGCATCACGAACATTTAAAGGGCATGTGCTTGCCACGCAAATGTTCCCCTTGTTGTTTTCTATACCTTCAGAAACCTATATGAGAATAAAATGAAACAAAGAAGTGTAAATTAGACGATGTAGAAATTATACTTGATATAAATTAAATATGAATATTTTCCAATTAATATAATGTTAATAATCAATAATCGTATCCATTTAAAATATCAAAACTGTAGAGAAAATGGCCCGTTATATACGAATTGACCATCACACCAATATATTGAAACAGAATTAATTTACAATATGTGTGTGTGTGTGTGTGGAGAACAAATAAATTCCTCAATAATCTTAGTGGCAAAAAAGTTACTGAATACTTCCTCTGGCCCTAAATGTGGATGAGCTAGTAGAAGGATCTGATTTGATCCGATGTATGACCTCAATTCACTGTGTTTTTAAGGATAATGGTGCAAATTTAGTAACAAAGTTATTAGTCAGAAGCATTTAGCACAGTTAACTTTTTAAGGGTGCAAATTTAGCAACGTGGTTAACCCTTTTGAACTCCGTGAACCAGCTGACATATTTGATATTTTAGGTCTATTTTTTCATTTGGAATCATTTAGATAATAAAAAAAATACTCCTTTTGCTTAAATACTTCATTTAAAAAGTTATTTTAAATAGTTTTATCTTTCTAATAGTAATCAAAACTACTATTCTTTGGTTAACTTTTTTTTTCCTTTTCTTTCTTACTCCTTTTTGCTTAACTTTTTTCCTTTCTCTTATTTTAAAAAAGTTAAACAAAAAGGAGCAGTTTCGATTACCATTAAAAAGAAAAAAATTATTTAGTCAGCTTTCATGAAGAAAGTTAAATAAAAAGGAGTAGTTTTGACTAATTAAATAATCCCAAAAAGAAGCTGTATACCTTAAAATATACCAACTGGTTAATGGTGTTAAGGGGGATTAATGATGTTACTAAATATTCACCCTTATTAATTAATTATTGCTAAATTTATACTATTATTAATTGATTGTTGCTAAGTTTTTACTCTTAAAAATTTAATTTTGTTAAGTGCTCTTGATCAATAACTTCGTTAATAAACTTACAACTCTCACCCTTTCAAAATATAGAATTTTTTTCTAAACTCTGCTATTTATTACACATATCAAGCAATATTTCCATAGAGGAATACATATGAAGGCAAATAGTTAAAACAAGTATATTAATTTAGAGAAAGCAGCACATGTTCTAGAGTCAAGTTACAAAAGTACCATGAACTTTTATCACAAATGCATCAACTATCGTATGCTTTTCGGAAGTGTAAAAATACTGATGAAAGTTCACAATAACAGCATAAATGTATGGGTGTTAACTATAACTGAATACAATTATTTTTTTTACGTGAGGCTTATACTATTTTTGCATATAAATGTATCACAGTGTTAAAATGGAAATAAGTTTTTGCTCCAACGTTTAGAATGCAAAGAAATAGTAAGAGAGTGCGGTTTAATATACATACCTGAGACATCTAATGAAGGCTGTTTGAGGAATGGACAAAATGCAGAGAACTAGCAGGAAGAATCCTCCCATAGAAAGAAGCAGGAAGGCCTGTGATGAAGCATTGACCAAAACTGGTTATGTTTTGTTTGAAGCATTGAAGAGACTTGAAGCTGGTGTTAAAATCGTTGCCTGGGAGATCATTCAAGAAGATTATATATTCTGGATATTCATGGCTTAGCTCTCTACATAGATCCTCCACAGTTTTAATCAATTCGCAAGTCATGAACAAGGTGTTTGGTCCAGAGGAGCAACCCAAATCTGCGATTGCTAGGCTTTTAGGGAGCCTTTCTCGGTAGATACACCTTATAGCTTCATCTCTGATGGGCTTTGTTATGGATATCACCTTTTGCTGTTTCAAAATAAGAGATGATCAGTAAGTATTTGAAGTACGTCCTCTCAGGACGAGCTTGATGCTCATCTGACCTTATTAGTTCTCAACTGTCCAGGCTTGACGTGGACTGTCCAGATTAATTCATTTCAAATGACGATTTTTAGATTGAAAAGTTATGTTTAAAAAAAGGGTTATATTTAAAATATTTTAAAATGTAAAGATTAAAGAAACCTCCAAATTTGATGAGGATCAGGCGCTTATGAAAGTGATTAATACCTAAACTGGTTTCTTACTTAAGCCCTTAAATATAAAACTCAATTAAATAAACTACTTAATTATAATACATTGTATCATTTACATTACATATAAGCCCATAAGTCAAGCAAAGTATTTTGGACAAAAACTAATAAATATACAAACTTTAAAGTAATTTATATATTTATCTTTCTTAATCTCATGAAATTAGTTAATTAGATTTTATAATAAAAATAACAGGCAGTAGTATATTTTACATGAAGATGTGAGTGTGTGTAGACATACCTGTAACAAGGAGTTATTAGCATAACTTGCCACTCCGGTTCCTCCATTCATGTGCAACACTGAAGCCACATCCATTCTCAGATTATGCTATATATTGCTCACACTCGTAGAATGAGGTATTTCTTAGTGACTCACCAAAAGAGGTGGCTCTTTTTGTTTTTGAGCAGACAAAAGAGGCGGATATATATGGTGGAGTTGTGATTGACAGTTCGAAAAGGAGTGGCTGTAGCTACTTCCCGTTGCGTATGGATCTCCTTCTATGGTGGCCTACCATTTTTTTGGATCTTAATTCCTATGTCTACTATTCCTTTGTATATTGCACATTTTTCTCGATCTTAATGTTTAATGTTATTAGAATAATTTCAAACTAACAAAATAAAAAATAAATAATTTATTATAGGGTTAAGGTGCAAAAATACT
Organism: Vachellia pachyceras; assembly: GCA_025593235.1. Taxonomy (NCBI): domain Eukaryota; kingdom Viridiplantae; phylum Streptophyta; class Magnoliopsida; order Fabales; family Fabaceae; genus Vachellia; species Vachellia pachyceras. The sequence continues at coordinate 5,424 of JANTPZ010017765.1, read as the reverse complement.
AATAAATTTATACTTAATATGCACCAACGCGATTATTAGTATTAGCTAACGTCCGTTACTTTTAGTAAAAGAAGAAAATGGTAGATCCCAGAGTAGTGGTGGTGATTGAGAGTGAAAAAACGAGTGACTCTTCTTACTTCTGCACCACATATAAGCAGAATTGTCGGCCCTACCACCCTTTAATTTGTTTCTATGTCTCGTGTCCACAATTCCTGACATACGTGGAAAACCATTAATGTGAAATTTATATATATATATAGAGAGAGAGAGAGAGAGAGAGAGTACATGAACGTTAAACCCCCCCCCCCGGCCTTTTCCTTTTCGTTTTACAGAGTATAGTCATATTCATGCTGTTAAAATTATATGCTCTTGACAAGCGGACAGGACACACTTGAAAATTAATGTAAAAAAATAATCGAAGAAAAATTACATCTCTAAAAATTTTAAAATCTCCTTTAAATTTCATTTTATTTAAAATATTAATTTAATAAAAATTTAGATTATTTTACAGTACCAAAACCACCGAATTTTTCATATAAGAAATGGATTAATTGTCACCTATTTCTTATATGGAAAAAAAGCAGTTTGGCTACATGAAAATTTCTCTCCAAATGTCTGGTCCAGTCTTGTACTACATACAGCTAATAATTGGAGGCACGTGGGTGTGAATGAGTAATAATTAAGCATTAAGGGGGGCAAAGAAACAATGTTCAATGTTCTTGCTGCTCCACACAATCTAAAAAGTACATGAAATATGATATTGTGCGCGATTTCAATTAACGATAATATTTACTTTTACCATGTAATTTATAATTTATAAGATAAATATAAAAGATGAATTTTATTTCCATTCAGATGCAACATTGAAGCCACATCCATTCTCAGATTTATTTCAATCCATCGTTAAATGGTACTTTTCCGTCGCTAAATGAAAATTTTCTAATGGAAAATAAACATCTAACGATGGATTTTTCCGTCGCTAATTGACATTTCTCTTATAGTGTGCTTCTATAACAAAGAGAGAGTAGGTGGAGATATAGAGAGAGGGAGGAGTGGTGGAAATGAGTTGCCCTTAGATCCCGCTTGGATGAAGGAATTGGTGAGAATGGAATGGATACAATGGAAAATTTTTTAGGTTGTGATGTTTAGTTTGTAGTGAATGGAAAAATAATTTGATGAGAAAAATTGTGTTTGGTTGCATTAAATTTGTTGGAATGTCAGTATGAAAATTGTATCAAATGACAATGTTGCCACCAATGACAAGTGAAAAATGCAACTTAAAAATATATGTATTTACTAGGAGGCAAAATGAAAATTTCTTAAACTGCATTTGAATAAATCTAAACGCATTCGAATGAGGTTTTTATCATTCAAGGTGAACATTACATTTTTGAATACCCATTCAAATGAATCTTATGTCTCATTCGAATGAAAATCTCATATTCAGAATATTTAAATGAGTTTTTGATATGAATATTAAAGTATGTAGTGCATCATTCGAATGAGCGTTGTGCTTCATTCAAATGAGGCCCTCATCTTCAAAATTTTCGAATGAGTTATAAAGATAAATATTGAAGTATGTAGTTCCTCATTCGAATGAACCTCATGTCTCATTCGAATAAGGCTCCCATCTTCAGGATATTTGAATGAGTTATGGAGACGAATATTGAACTATGTAGTTCCTCATTAGAATGAGACATAAGTTCCTCATTCGAATGAGCCTTATGTCTCATTCTAATGAGGTCCCCATCTTTAGATATTCGAATGAGTTTATAAAGATGAATATTAAAGTATGCAGTTCTTTATTCGAATGAGTCTTATGTCTCATTCGAATGAGGCTCCCATCTTAATGATATTCGAATGAGTTATGGAAATGAATATTAAAGTATGCAGTTCCTCATTTGAATAAGCCTTGTGTCTCATTCAAATGACGCCCCATCTTTAAGATATTTAAATGAGTTATGGAGATTAATATTGAAGTATGTAGTTCCTCTTTCGAATGAGCCTTGTGTCTCATTTGAATGAGGCCTCCGTTTTCAGGATATTCATGAGTTGTGGGGATGAATATTGAAGTATGTAGTTCCTCATTTGAATGAGCCTTGTGCTAATTCAAATGAGGCCATTCTGTTAACTTTTCTGCTGTAACACTGTAGATCAAACATTTCATTCGAATGAGATACTTACTCATTCGAATGAAATATAACAATCTCAAACTCTAACTTCATTATTAATTTCATTTCTCTTTTATTTTTCAATTTTTAAATCATGAACAACTTGAAATGCTACATTATCTACCTTTTCCATGATGGAAAAACTTATTAGGGTTGATGAATACATTTGAACATAGATCTTTGAAAACTTATTAGTGAAAAAAGTTTAAAATTATTCCATACCAAAGAAACACATCTTAAATAGCAATATGGCATTGAACAAATGAAATTTCATTTCATTAGTCATGGTCTAATATCAGAGATACATAAATGAGACAACGTGTAACAAAAAACGTGTACTTCATAATTGAACCAGTACATATGTGGGTTCAACTTTAGTTTAAAAACATCAGCAATATGGCACTGAAATTGGTTTAAAATTATCATGTGCAGGTAAATTAATTGGCTGAATTGATCAGTTTTTATATGGAACCAGTCACATTTAATGTCACTACTCATGTTGTAACAGTACAGAAACATTGTAAATGGGGCAACATGCAAGAAAAACATCAGAATTTTTAAATTGGTCAAGTTGTAAGAATTCATATGCAACATTGAGCCTAAAGGTAATAACCAACATAACACATAAGTTTGACGAAAGAACACAAAAGTATGAGTAGTCTTACTCCTCTGGCTTCACCTATGAGTTTCCTTCCTCCCCCTTGTTGTCATCATCAGGATGGGTGTTTGGGGCTGATCCAGTAAGTTGCACTACCATAATGACTACACACGGAGAAAGACGGAAAGGAGAAGGTCGATGTGAACTTTATCTCAAATTTTGCAACTTTACATATGTTTTGCAGAACTTATGGAAATGACAATAAAGGAGAAGGTTGATGTAAGCCTTTCAAAATCACAGCGACTTCATCCGTTCATCTTTTATCTCTGAATCCAACGAGCTCCGAACTACTTGCTTCACAGATTGTTTTGCATATATTTCCACATCACATGAATGAATCATTTATTTCCAATGTATTTTTAGGGGGCAACTATGTCTTTACGCATCCTCCATAAGGTATTTGAATTTGGCTTCCCACCATTTTTTGTGGGAAGAGAAGTTCTCGCCTTCGAATGAAAATGGATTTTTGTGAAAAGCCATTTTCCATCTAAAATGTCACACCAAACGACCGCCACCACTTGAAAATCTCTATTTTCCTTTTCTATCGCCCTAATTTTCATCTAACCAAACGGACCCTTGTTACCTTATTACTTCTTCTTTTTTTGCCAACTGTTACCTTATTACTTCTGCACCATGTATAAGCAGCAATGTTGACCCTGACATCCTTTAATTTTTTTCTATGTCTCGTGTCCACAGTTCCTGATGTACTTGAACAACCCTTAATGTGAAATTTAGAGAGAGTAAATACATGCACGTTTTTCAATACTTTTCCTTTTTTTTATATAGTGTACAATCATATTCATGCTGTTGAATTTATATCTTCTTGAAAATTAATGTCAAAAAATAATTGAAGGAAAATTACATCTCTAAGATTTAAAATCTCTCTTAAATTTCATTTCATTAAAAATATTAATTTAATAAAAATTTAGATTATTTTATTTTTTGAGTAAAAAACCATTGAATTTTTCATGTAAGAAATGGATTAATTGTCACCTATTTCTTATACGGAAAAAACATTTTGCCTTCATGAAAATTTCTCTCCAAATGTCTGCTCCAGTCTTGTACTACATACAGCATAATAATTGGAGACATGTGGGTGTGAATGAGTAATAACTCAGCATTGAAAAAAAAAGGCAATGATCTTGCTACTCCACACAATTAAAAAAGCACATGAAATGTGATATTGATCTCAATTGGGGACGAAATGAGGAGTGGTTCACCAGATAAATGTGGGAAGAAAATGGTAGACCCCACCATAAAAACTGATAAGCATTAGGTTATTTTTGTTCAAATTTTATAGTTCATGAGTATTTTTACTCCTAAAAAATAGCTATTTTTGCATATTGGGTATGAATTTATGAATATTTTTGCATTTTAAATCTTTTTATAGATAACGTTGCTCATATCCAAAGGCCAATATCATATATAATATGGATTTTGATAACTGATTTAGTAAGATAACAAATGTCCCTGTATTTTATAGGTGGATTTAGAAGTGTAAGCAAATTAATGGCCTTGCATGTTTGCTCTACTTGTATAAAAACACGTTTATATAAATAGAAATAATACTCACTTCACATATTTATCTTGTAGGTCATAAATCACATTAAAAAGTTATATATTAATCATATTTTATAAAAGTGAAAATTGTGCTTGATATTCCCTTTTTTTCTTGTTGTCTTAGTCATATTAAAATTATATGACTCAGCCAGGCTAACGCACTTGGCTTGAAATGTCAATTAGTTTGTAGGGGGAATAGTGTGGGAGAAATGGGATCTCTTTTGCCTTTGGTATATAGCAATCATTATCTATGGTGAGAAAATGCGCAGGAATTAGGATATTTTCTCAAAAAAAAAAAAATAGTTGCTACAATTTTTAAAATGTTGCCAAAGATGTCATAGTTACCATCTCTTTAATTTTGAAGAACTAAACAATCGTACCTATAAATTAAATTCCTTTTTGTTATTGTAATTCACGTGCACAAAACTTCAAAATAAAAAAAGGCACTTTAATTTTCTCTAGCTAGTTTTCCTTTTTTTTTTTTGGTGGTTTTTCTTCCCTTCCCTAGTAAAAAATGTAAAACATCTTGCATTGATTTTATTGGGCAAATATTGTCCATTGATTCATACACATTCTGTAATATCCCAAATTTCGTAAACAGAAATAAAGGCCAAAGCAATGAATTACGAAATGACTTGAGTCTTGTGAATAAGAAAAATAGAAAGGAAAATGCCTAAGAAAGAGGATAATCGACTAACTCCCTGGCTTTGAGAATTTCAAGTAAGAATGACCCAAGGGCAAAATGGTCATTTATCCTAAATGACAAGAGTAAAATGGTCATTTTGAATAATAAGGCATAGGGAACAAAATGTCATCAAATAATAAGGACATTTTGGTAATTTAGTCAAAAGTCAACAAAAAGTCAAAGTTGACCAAAAAGTCAAAGTCAACTCAAAAAGTCAAAGTTGACCCAAAAAGTCAAAGTCGACCAAAATGCCAAGAGTCAACCAAGGGCAAGGTTGGAATTAAGAAAGAGTAGAAAAAGTGATGGCATTTTGGAAATTATGGCAAAAGTAGAAAAGGTAATGGCGTTAT
>JANTPZ010017763.1:0-21412 GCA_025593235.1 Vachellia pachyceras | reverse complement strand
TTTTAATTATTTACTTTTCTATGTTGATTTATAGAGTTATAAACCTAATTTATGCATATCATATTTCACCCTGTCGGTTTACATTTATATTTAATGTTGAGACTTCTATTTTATATGATTTTAATTTTTCTATGTTAATTTAGTATTATTAAATTAAATTTTCCCTCTTATAAAGGGGGAAAACATAAAAAAAAATTAAATTGAAATCCCTGGACTACCATCGGACCCAATCCGATCCAACCTAACCTCATATTAGTGCTAGATTAGATTGAATCTCAAATTGTCTTATACAACCCAATGTCTGTGCCAAATCAGATTTTGGATTGGGTGCCAATCCACAACGCAAAAAAATAAAGATATATCATAATAATAAAGTCTCGAAGGAGGATTGAGCCACGGAGGAAACACAATGAGTAAATTCCACCATTTGTGCAGCTAATTGCATTGAGAGTAGAAGCAAGTGCAATCCTTAGGGCTTCCACTAGGGCAAACGCCCCTTGTGTCCTATCCTTGGAGCTTGTTTTGGCATAAGTCATTGCATTTCTCGTCTTCACAGTCTGGCATATACTCATGAGTCTGTTCCAATGTCACATTCTCTCTCATTAGTTCCTTGCTACCTGCAATGATTCACCGGTATAAATTACACTCCTCTAATCCAATTTATCAATCACTTCTAACATATCTTTATGAACCAATAAAAACTTTAAACGTCATTAACTTTATCTTAAAAATTAACAATTTTTCAATTTTATTCGTATTTAACACATGAGAACAAAATTAACTCATAATAAATGAAGTGCCCGTCAGTATTTCAAATAAAACTGTATCATTTAGGAGGATACCAATCTTGTCATAAACATAAAAGAACTTGAAACATTTCAAAAAAAAAAAAAACCAACCCACCAGTTGGTTCTTTGGGCACATTCCTGATATGAGAAGAAGGAGAAGTAGTGCTAGAATAGTGGCAAATATATTGATCCTCTTCATTTTTTTTTGAATTCTTGTTTTCTTCTTCACTTTTGATGTGTTCGCCCTGTAATTGTTCAACAAGGTTGATGTTATATATAGAGACAAATGAGCAATGCTTTGCGTGCATTTAGTGCATTAGATTTTTCATGAATGGAAAAAAATTAAATAGTCAAGATTTTCTTTTTTCTTTTGCCATAAATGGTCAATATTTTTCAATATTTACGTATTGGGTAGATTCATGAATATATAGCATAATTAGAATCCTCCTGTTTTCAAGTATTGTCAAGAGCATGGATTGTAAACTCAAATCGTGGACTATAATAGTTTACTTTTATTCATAAATAACTATTAAAAGAATATGATTTAACCTTTAATTTCTTTTATTCATTAAATAAAAAAATTAAATGACAACCATATGATTTAAATATATTTAAAATTCAAATAATTGAATTAAATCTACCAACATCCATAGTTTATTATACTCAACAAAGAAATTTCTAAAATATATGTTTTAACCTTTAATTTTAGATTAAGTTATTTCAATTTAGTCCTTAAATTCTATCAAATTTATTTTTAGTGCCTTAATTTTAATACTATTGATTTAATAGAAAATATTAACTCATAAAATTTAAATTAAATAATGACTTTATAATTAAACTAGTATCAACCCATGATTTGCGCGGGTTGCGTTAAATGATGTTAGAACAAAACATATTTATAATTTTTTATTATTTTACAATTGAAATAAGCCTATAGATATCACTCGTGTTTATTTCATTTTTAATCCTTCAATATAATTATTTTTATATATATTTGAAATTAAAACTAAATCTAATCATCAGCATGTTTATTTTAATTTTATATTATAAAAATGATTAACCATCTTTTATAAAAATTCAAGTTGTCAAGGGAGCATTTTCCATTAAATGAAGCTACTAAAAATACATCTAATAAAGGGCATAAAATAAAACTTGTCATGAGATTAAAAGACTAAACCCATACTTTAGTATAAAGTTTAATAATTTTTACACCACTCTAAATTGGGTTAATATACATATAGCACATCGAAGTATTTTTCAAGTTATATTCAACGTCTTAAAGTATCTAGCAGTACAATCTTGCCCCTAATATGTTAAAAAGGTGTAATAATCCCCCAAACTATTAAAGCATTAGGTCCATTTTCTCCGCCCAAATTACAGTTGGGTATCTAATTATACACATAATCATTCAATATATAAAATAATTTATTTAACTTCTTTAATCTCTCCAAAAAAATTAAGTAACATTTATATTAAGGGGTAGAAGTAATATGTTATAATTTTCTAAAACATCATAATTATCTTTCTAAATTCCCTTCCTCCATTTCTTACTTGATTATTGTTAAGGGGTATCAATAGGGGTTAAGTTAAGAAAAAAAATGATAAATCTGAAAAAAAGATCGCACGTTTAGGTTCAAGATCAATTTTGAGTTAAGAGATAGATAAATAGATACATCCCATTACACTTATCCAGACCTTTTATTGTACTCGTATTTAACTTATTATAACTAAATAATCTCAAAGCACTTATGAAGCAAATGGCCAAAATAATTCAAAAAGGAAATCACGTTCCTTCTCTTGTATGAGGGATCAATTTTAATTACTAAATAATCTAAAAGTGCAGCTACCAAATCTCTCTCATGCGCAATTGCCGGAATTTTCTCCTCACGTTCTCTCGAGTGTGTTCTTACAATCACTCTTCTACTCCTTTTAATTATTCACGCTGTCTAATTTTAGCTTTTAAAGAATATTATTATTTTTTCTTTAAACACTTAACTAAAAAATTAAGGGAGAATCAGATTATAGGATGTAGGGAAAATAATATTTAGTGAGAAGATCCATAAAAATTATATTTATTTGAAATGATCAAACTTTAAAATATAAATTTTAAAAAATGAATCGTCCCTCAACAGCCTCCTACATGTACTCCTAATTTCTCTCCGTGTTTATATTTCAAAAACAAATACGGCTTTTTAAATTTGACATATTAATCCCTTTCTTCAATTTTTAAAACTTACATAGACATTTTAATTTAAAATGAAGTAATATTACTCTAATAAAATCCTTTATAATTTATTGTATTTATTAAATATATATATATATATAATTGTTTGATGTAAACATATTATCAATAACCATTAGTTATAATGAAAATGTCTCTACCCATTTAAGCATCACGTTTCAAGCTTTGTTGTTTAACAAATGAATGGCTATCTAAAAATTAAATTATTGATTGATTTTTTTTAATTTCGTATTCTCCCAATCTGGCTAAAAAAAACTTATACAAATGCCTACCATCCTTCTCTGCAGAAACAAATAATGATAAAACCAATACTACCTCAATTAAATAATGGAAGTGATGGTTGTAGGATTTCAAAGCTGAATGATTACTTTAATATTATTTTTCTTTAAACCAATGTAGTTAACTTTTAAATTAATTTTAAATCTAATAACATACATTATTATTTTTAGGAAATCATCAAACATATACTAGAATTATAATGGAAAAAAAATTAAAAAACATATATACTATAGTTAAATAATTCATTTAATTTTTTTAATCTTTTCAAATAAGCCAATCCAGTATAAAAAGGCAACTCATTATTAATGGAAGTTGTGGTAAGTATTTTGTTTTCTTGGAGTTAAATAATAAGATAAAGTGCCATATGAATAACTGTATCTCTACTTGGTGATCACTTAGAAGAAAATATACTAATGCAGGCAGTGTAGTGTTAGGCCAAACAAAATGACTTAATCATTTAGTGTTTGTTTGATTACACTAGAAGATTTTAAATTATTTTACACTATACAAGAAAATAAATATATACATAATTTTGTATTAGAATACAAAAAAGCGTATTTACACTGAATCTGATGCGCACTTCTTAAACTTTGCATTCCTCCTGCTGAAAAAATTGTTTTCCCTTATTCTATCTATTAAAAAATATTTTTCTATCTATTGAAATCATTAGGGATCCTGCAAATCGAGGTAAAATTGATATTAATAAAAACTTTTCGAGCAATTTTAATAACAAAAAAACTTTCGAGTGTCCAGATGCCTCAAATAGTCAAATCCCCTTCTAATATGTTAGATATTGACATGATCCATAAAATGACTTCCGTTTCTTATCATATGGACATTTAAGATTTCTAAAATGTTTTGTACATATTATTGATAACAAAAACCCATTCATCAACTTCTTTTAAATTCTCGCATTAACATTGAGAGAATAAAATATAACTAGCTTCAATATTAGAACAGCTTTTTCACTCTAGCATAAGCTACAATAACATTGTCTACAATCATAAAAAATAAAAACAGTATAATGGAATTAATAATAAAATTAACGATACAATATATATCATAATATTTTTTCAGATATAACAAGATAATAATAAAAATAACAATACACTTTTCATTGTTTAATTGATTACTTGATTTATAGTTAATGACGGTGGATCTCAAATCAAGTTTTGATACCACTCTTTAGACAACAACTTTTCCCTCGCACATGCTCTGCTAAACCAAACTTTTTATAGATTCTATTGAGCTCCTTCCCTACATTATCATCATTGAGGTTCTCCCTTGCTTACATTATTGATCAGAAAATTTTGAGAATGTGGTGTAGGAATATTACGGATGGTATCAGAGTCAAGTTTGAGCGATTATAATAAACAAAATATTATTAAATAATATCATACCTTTAATGTTTTTTAAAAGACAAGTCTATACCTCAAAACTCAATGGAATTTGATAAAGACCCTATCAAGTATGACACTTATGATTTTACCAAATCGTAATCATAAAATTTTATAGAGCAAAATTTGATAAAAACTAATTAAAACATTTTTACTTCCCCTACTGATACCAAGGGTGTCGGGCTCTGATATCATTAGGGGAAGTTCTTATGTTTTGATACTATCAAATTTGAATATTATATTTTTACCAAATTGTTAAGACAACATTTTATAAATCAAAATTTGATAAAGTCTAATTAAAACATATCTACCTTTAGTTCTGATATTAAAGGTGTCGGGCTTTGATACCAAAAGAGGAAAGTGTTTAACTTAATTCAAATTACTAAAATTAACTTAAATAAACTTAAAAATATTAAGGAGGTGGTGTAAAAATATTAAGACTGGTATCATAGTCAATTTTGAGTAAATATAGTACCCAAACTAATATTAGAAAAGAATCTTTACATTTTTCTCAACTAGAATTATTGATGCGCCTACGGTCATTTTCATAATAAAGAGTCTAAGTTGGAATTGAACAAAACAATGTAGGTTTCCCATTTGGAAGTGTAAGCCCAGTGACAATCTGCAGTCTCAGTTTAAAGTTTTCTGATATTTTGCCGAGATATTTTGATCATATTTAATTATGTTCCAAGCATAGGTATCAACTTATGGTTTGTCTATATAAATATAAATACTCGCTTGTACTCTCATCCATCAAGTGGAATATTATTATTCCTTCAATATCTAATAACATGTAGCTCCAAGAGTCAAGCATGCATACCTTCTTGTGTTGATGAAGCTTCGTGAGAACAAGAAGCCATCCCCTTGAAACCAGAAATGCAAGTTTCAGCAGTGATCCCCATGGATGCAATTACCATTGATCCAGTAATTACATATTTGAGATGGATTGCATTTGGTGTTAGAGGATATGATGGAATGTGCTTTATGTTTTTTGAAGGATTCATTCTACAACAAATAAATTAATGCTTTATGACTTCTTAAAAACAGTTCTAGTTATAAAGTGAAACGTGTCATTTTCAAATTTATAACTAATTCTTACCTTGCAAAATAGTTTTTTTTGTATTATCAAGTATAAAATTTATGGTTATAACAAATCGTTAACATAGCAATTTATAGAGTAAAATATGATAAAAATTAATTAATTAAATCATCTCTACTTCACCTTCTCATACCAAAGGTGTAGGGTCCTGATACTAAAAGGAGAAGCTCTAATGCTATAAAGCTTGAACCATATAATTTTATCAAATTGTTAACATAGCATTCTATAAATCAAATTTTGATAAATACCAATTAAAACATATATACTTACAATACCAAAAGTGTCAAAATCTTGATAACCATATATTCTAAGTTTTTAAAAAATGAAGATTACCAAAAGTGACATACAATATAAACTAGAATATCAGCTATAAAGCTAGCCAAAATGAAAGGAAAAAAATTTAGTAATGACCCCATATTATCTGTCGATGACTCCTTTTTTTTCTTTTTGGAAAGGACATTGGTGCTTGCTGTCACAAAAATAAATTTACATTAGCAGGCTTTAATGATGAACTTTGCTATTACATCCACCGATTTGAGGTTGCATGGGTAAATATTATATATATATATATATATATATATACAGAGGGATGCTTACGCTGAACTTAGGCTAAGATTGAGTTAAAGATGCGTCCATTACCTCGAATTGAAGAATCGAGCAAAAAGAGAAATATGTTAGAAAAGAGTGGTGTGTTTGTGTGTAAGACGAAGAGAGCTTATCTATAAAAAGAATGACAATCACAGTTACTAATTATGGTAAATCCCTACAAAATTATTATCTTCAATGATAGAATACATATAGGAAATAATTTTTACATTTTTCCCAATCAGAATTGTTGATGCACCTATGGTCACATTCATAATAAAGAGTCCAAGCTGGAATTGTATACATGTGTATAATGTACTAACAAAATTTGATACGCAAATACAAGTCTAAAAACTAAAAAAATAAGCCTGTGAATCATGGAGATATGCTCATAAGCTCTGATGACTCTGGTTGCCATTTCCAGACGGTGAGCAAACCAGTGCTGTCTCCAGTGAAAAAGAGTCCATCAGGGCCTTCTTCTATTACTCTGATCTCTTGCTTTGAGAATAATCTTCCTCTGGGAATGAATCTATACAAAAAATAAACACAATTTCAGATCGTGATGGCACATCATAATCGGGGAAATATGAAGTATACTCACGATGGCATTTCATATAGCGCAACTGAATGGTTGTTGCTTGAACAAAACAATACAGGTTTCCCATTCGCATCTTTCATACCGTTCATTCTGACCAAACCCTGTAACAGTCATCACCGGACCCGTATGTTAAAGGCATTTCTAACTACATCCATTCATGTGGAGGCTGCAAATCACAAGGACGACCAACATGCCCACAATTTCTTTTTTCTAAAAAGATATCTAGGCTACAAGTCTAGGTTGGAAATACACACAGTTCATCTAAAAAAGCTCACATTATCTTGGTGCGTGTACACTTGCTCTAAAGTTCCTTTCTCAGTGGCAGCCCAAATCTTTACTGTGCCGTCCAATGAACTTGAGAGTAAGTATTGGTCCCAGCAAATAAGGGATGTCACTACGTCAGTGTGTCCCTTTAAGGTCATATTGCTTTGTAATGTGTTGACATCCCAAACCTGAGAATAAAAGAAATCAATAAATCATCTTGAACTAATGTGAGTGATTTTCTTATTGAATATAATGGAAATAAAGCTTTTTTTTTGTTTTTTATTTTTTCAAAACAAGTTTCTGTTTCGTGATTTTAAAAAAAATTATTGAAAACAAAATAGCAAACAAGCTTTCTTGTATTCTTTGTTTTAAAAACAAAAAATGGTTTTCAAAATGGAAACAAACAAGCCCTAAGTAATCTCAAAACATGATGAATTTGCAAGCATACCATGATGCTACGATCCATAGAACCTGAGTAGAGCTTGTCCCCACATCCAATGGTTAAGCAGGCGACAGCTCTAGTGTGGCCTTTCAACGTTGCCAATTGCTTGAATGGATAGTTTGGTTCGGAAGTAAGCCTCCATGCATAAATGATGCCATCCTGAGGTGGGAAAAAGGTGAGATCATGATAAGACAATATATTAGATCAAATATCAAAGCTATAATACTATCAATTTGATAAAATAGAACTTTATAAAACATTAGACAAACAATTACCATGGCTCCCGCAAAAAGTATATCGTTGCAAAAGGCCATGGAAAGCACGAGACCCTTCGGTCCATCAAGAGTGATCTCAGCACCCGTTTGAATGTTTAATGCCTTGATGTCATTCCTTACGCCAACCAAAACCCATGAACCCATACTGATAAGACACCTTGCTTCATCACCCAGATTTACAGTATTAACACACTGACCCGTATGACAGTCCCACTCCCTAAGGGTTCTATCAGTGCCGGAAGAGTAAAGCTTGTCTGATCCATCTGGAAGTGTAATCCCAGTGACAATCTGCAGTTATAATTTAAAGTTTTCTGACAGTGTACCGAGATATTATGATCATATTTAATTCTATTCAAAGCATAGGATCAACTTATGGTCTGTCTTTATAAATATAAATGCTCGCTTGTACTCTCATCGATCAGGTAGAATGTTATTATTCCTTCAATATCTAATGAGCTCAGAAAGTCAAGCATTTATACCTTCTTGTGTTGATGGAGCTTAGTGAGAACAGAGAAGCCATCCCCTTGAAACCAGGAATGCAAGTTCCAGCAGCGATCCCCATGGATGCAATTACCATTGATCCAGTATTTGCATATTTGAGATGGATTGCGTTTGGTGTTAGAGGATATGATGGAATGTGCTTTATGTTTTTTGAAGGATTCATTCTTAGGAGCTATGAACCGCCTCCGATTTTCATTTTGCACAAACCTTTTGGAGGGCTTATTGGTGTGAAGCCCTGCAAGTCGATAATCACCATTGTCCCTATAAGAGGGGACCCTACTTCTCTTTGAAACCATTGTAGACATTCTGCAGTAAGAAAGTGAGTAGGAGGGATATGAAGCGAGGGAAGTACAAAATTTTAAGAGTTGAATTTTAAAAAATTAGAGGAGTGTGATTAAAAATCTTTAATTAATCTTTCTCACACTTTTATCTCAGATTCCCTTCTACAGGTTTTTTAAATCATATTCATAACACCCACCACCATACTTGAAAACACCACGTAATATCATCAATTCTTAAAAGAAATCATTTTTTCTGAGTACTGAAATCGTTAGAGATCCTTTAAATCGAGGTGAGATTGATATGAATTATTACTTTTCCAGCACTTTGAGATGATAAAACTTTGGGGTGCTCAGATGCCTCAAATGGCCCTCTAAGATGTTAGTATAGATATGATCCATAAAACGACTCCATTTCTTATCTTATGGATATTCAAAGACTTCTAAGATGTTGACTAGATGTTACTAACAACAAAAACCCACTCATCAACTTTAGGGAGAATGAAATATAACTAGTTTCACTATTAGAACAGCTTTTTCCACACTAGTTGTGATAAGCTAAGATAGCATTGTATAATTTACTGCAATCATTAAAAAATGTATAATGAAACTAATAATAAAATTAACGATAACAATATATATCATATAAAACAACATAATAATAAAAATAATAATACATTTTTCATTGCTTGATCACTTGATTTATAGTTAATGACGGTGGCTCTCAATCAAGTTTTCATACCATATTATGATTCTATATTATGATACCACGCTTTAAATAGCCAATTTTTTCCCTCCACATGCTCTGCTAAACCATACTTTTTATTGATTTCATTGAGCTCCTTCCCTACATTACCATCATTGAGCTTCTCCCTTGTTTGCATTATTGAACAGAAAATTTCCATAATTCATATTCATAACACCCATATCCATAATTCATATTAAAGAATTAACGGAAAATAATTAATTCTTTAATAAAAAGAAAGAAAAGAGACCATCGGACTCTCCATCTCAACCGTAGCTAACCCATGCCATTCACGTTCACAGTCATAGATCAAGTCAAGGACAATGAAAACGAACCCTGCTAAAGACATCGATCCTTTTCTTGATAATTAACTTTGATGGTTGGTAGTTACTCATGGAGTTGTAGGCTAGCTCTTAAATCATAAGGTGATGAGGATAATGTTGGATTGGAAAGTACGTATACGCAGCGGAATTTTGAAATTTCTAATCGCCATATGGATCTGTCAAAGGCGTTTAGATCAAGGAGATAGAGGCATACCTTTTGCGTTTCGAATTCGAATCGTCTCTTGCGTTTGGATCTCTTCAGATTCCACGACCTCCGTTCTTGATTCCGATCACCAGGAGCCGACGTCTCTTTGATCGTCTCCCTCTACCAGTATCCACGGGAACAGTTCCCAACAATCGCTGTGTGTTAGCGCCTCTCACGTGTCACTCTCTCTAGGGTTTCTGTGGCTCACAATTAGATTCAAATGGAATGGCTCCCTCTTGCTCATGAGTCTTTATATTTATAGAACTCATGGAGAGTTTCTAGAATCTACCATTAATCTTTAACTAATCCTTTTAAAATTCGAATGTAGATCTTGAAATTCGAAACTTGAAATTCAAAATGTGAAATTCAAATTTTGCAATTCTATTTAGATTAATATGATCTGATCAAATCATATCCATATAATTAATCCAAATAGTGAGCCAACGAATTTAATTTTGTCTTTATAAATTAAATCTGAACATTAATGTTAGTTATTTAATTTATCAAATAAATTAAATACTAACATATAATACTATTATCATTTCGAATTTATATAAAATTCGAATAAACTCTAGATTTTAAATACGGCTTTTTAAATTTCACGTATTAAACCGTTTCTTCAATTTTTAAAACTTACGTAGACATTTTAATTTAAAATGAAGCTATATTACTCTAATAAAATTGAAGATGCTTTACAATTTATTATATGTACTAAATATATGTATTCGTTTAATGTAAACCATTACCGTTTAAGCACCACGTTACAAGCTTTGTTGTTTAACAAAAGAATGTCTATATAAAAAATAAATTATTGACTGATTTTTTTTAATTTTGTATTCTCCCAATCTGGCTAAAAAAAATGAATGCCTACCATCCTTCTCTGCAGAAACAAATAATGGTAAAAGCAATACTACCTCAATTAAATAATGGAAGTGATAGTTGCAGGATCTCAAAGCTGAATAATTACTTTAACGTTATTTTTCTTTAAACTCATCTATTTAAATTTTAAATCTAATCACATACATTAGCATTTTCAAGAAATCATCAAACAAATACTAGAATAACAATGGAAAAAATTAACAAATGTAAACTATATACTATAGTTAAATAATTCATTTAATTTTTAAATCTTTTTAAATAAGTCAGTCGTAAATAAAAAGGTACTCATTATTAATGGAAGTTGAGGTAAATTTTTGTTTTCTTGGTGTTAAATAATAAGATAAAGTGGCGTATGAATAACCGTATCTCTTGTTGGCGATCAATTAAAAGAAAATATACTAACACATGCACTGCGGTGTTGGGCCAGAAAAAATGTATTAATCATTTAGTGTTTGTTTGGTTACACTTGAAGATTTTAAATGATTTTGCACTATACAAGAAAATAAATATATAAAAAATTGTTTTCCCTTATTCTGTCTATTAAAAAAATGTTTTTCTATCTATTGAAATCATTAGGGATCCTTTAAATCAAGGTGAAATTGATATGAATAAAAACTTTTCGAGCATTTTTTTAGACAAAAAAAAACTTGCGGGTGCCCAAATGCCTCAAATCGCCTTCTAAGATGTTAGATTTTGACATGATCCATAAATGACTTCCATTTCTTATCATATGGATATTTAAAGACTTCTAAAATGTTGACTACATATTACTTATAACAAAAACCCATTCATCAATTTCTTTTAAATTCTCGTATCAACTTTGGGGAGAATGAAATATAACTAGCTTCGATATTAGAACAACTTTTTCTACTCTAGACATGATAAGCTTAGATAACAATGTATAATCTACTACCATCATAACAAAATAAAAAAAGTATAATGAAAATAATAATAAAATTGATGATAACAATATATATCATAATATTTTTTCACATATAACAAGGTAATAATAAAATAATAATACATTTTTCATTGCTTAATTGATTACTTGATTCATAGTTAATGATGGTGGCTCTTCTGATACGATAATATGATTCTATGTTATGATAACACTTGGGAAAAAAATCTCCAAATAAATACATAACCAAACAGATTTTCGGCACTCAATACCGAAATAAAACCCTGGAAAGTGATTCACTCAATAAAAGCACATAAATGAATGGCAGAGAGAAGAAGAAAGAAAGCCACGCAAAATCCTGAACATCAGCACTGTTTTAGTTCAGAAAAACAACGACCAAAGAACGTAATTCTTTCAGAATTATGGAGCCAAAAAAATGCAATGTGAGAAGGAACAAAAGCAACTAAAGATCCATGAACGGTAGGGTTGAAGCAAAGAAATTGAAAAATGGGCACGCAAGAAGCATCAAGGATTCGCACTACGAGCTCCATTGCCAGAAGAAGAGATCACGAATAGTCCATCAAAGTTCGAAATTTACTCTACTCGGCTGAGAGATGGTCACGGAGAGAGGGAGGGAGAGAGAAAGGCGTTTTTAGCCTTCTAGGTTGTTTGGGCTTTTATATATCTAAGATGCACAGCCTTTTAGTTTACTGTTTTGTTAAAAAAATCGATCGAGTTGTTACCTTTTTTAAAAAAATCTTGTTAAATTTGTGATTTATAAATGATATAACTTATTTTTAAATTCTGTACGATGTGAAAAATTTTCTCTAATTTTTTATAATATGTAATTCAATGCTTAATGGTAAAAGTACAGTAAAACTAAATTGATTATTTTTTATACATTGATATCTATGAGATATATTGGATAGAAATTATGAACATTATATTTTTTATTTACCGTTTGGCATTAAATTTGGGTTTTAATAAAGTAAAATAAAAATACAAAGAAATTGAAAGGTTAATACATTTCTAACCAGAGTAGCAGCTGTCCTATTTATGCATGGAACCTAAAAAACATAATGACGGAATAAACTACTGTTTGTTATAAGTTGCAACAAACTACTATGGGTCCGTTTGGGAATGTGATAGAGAAATACTTTTATGTAAGCCAAAGTAAATATGTTAAGGATATTATTTCATTTTGCAGAAAAAACATTATTGAATATACGTTTGAGCTCTAAAAACTCAGCCAAACGGGACCTCTAATTGTGTTGCAGAACGTAGACACTTTTCAATTTATCCAAAAATATGCAAGTGACACTCACAGGCATAAAACTTATACTAACATAGATATGTAATATAAAACTTAGTTGATTTTTGTTGAGAATATTAAAAAGTTAAATATATTATTTAAAATATTTATTTATGCTCATCATTATATTATATATATCGTTTATAAGTTAGGCAAATTAGTTTAAAGAAAAATGATAAATATAAATCTATAAATTAATGTATTTAGCTTCATTAATCTTTCTAATAAAAATTACCTAACTCTTATATTAAAGATCAGAAATAGTTTTATTTATCACACGCTATGAGTATTTTATAAGATGTCTTCTATAACGTATTATTGATTATTTTTATAAGATTTTTTTATAATATTAATGAGCGTTAAATATTTTTCACATATATGCCCTTACTAATATGATGTTGGAGCTTACTAATTTCACATGTGCTTTCAATTTTTTTTTTATGGGTGGGTATGAATTAATAAGAAACGTTTTATGATAAGGACAAAAGGGAGTATGGAATAGAAAACAAATAAAATTGTCCATGTGCATTAGCGTTGAAAACTACTTTTCTATTGTGATAAACGATTTATTAGGTAAATATATGAGAGAGACATTTTGTCTCACCTGTGTAACAACCCAGCACCATTCCCTCGTAGATATTATCCCTATTTGTAGCTATAGCCAAAAGCAGGTTTTGTTTCCTATGGTGCAGCGGTAACCACTTAGAAAAAGCTTATACGACGAGAAGATATCCACACCCTTATAAGTCGTAATCCATTCCTCTTTCTAACCGATATGGGTCTTCATATGTACGGCTGCAAACAAAGGCAATATGTACAGTGAAGAGGTATTGGGATAATAATTTCTTTAAACGTGATTTTCCAACGTTTTCACGATTAGATACATTACTTTTCAAGGTGATACTCCATTCTAACAGAGAAAACACAAAAAGTGAGTGGATTCCACTTATTTGGCTAATTTAACAAGGGTTGAGGCAAATATAAACATCATGGCTACTAGGAGCCCATCCTTTGATGCAATTGATTTATTTGATAATTCTTGTACTGATTAGCTTGAATTCGTAGATGGGTTAATGAAGAAATTTTCTTTGTATGTTTTTCAGGAGTAACATTGCTCTGAAAAATTTTAAAATGGAGCAATAATGCTCCTCATTATTAAAAATATTAATGATTAACATTAATTTTTTAACGAAATGTGATAGTATTACTCTATTTTGAAACTTTTGAGGTAATGTTACTCCTGAAAAACTTTCAAAAAAATTTTCAATCATTTATATAAATTGAAGAACAAAAGTAAATACCTGCTTTTAAAATGTTTATATAATAAGTTGATTCATGAATATGATAATTAAGATCCTTGAATTACAAGTGATTCCACTTTATTTTAAGGATAAGTTCCTATAATATAATAAAAATATGAATTACGTTACCCCTTAATGAACCAAAACCACCTGTTTTAAATTTGAGAGACCGAAATCAAAATGAGGGTAAACTTAAGAATCAAATATCATAGTCCCCATTTATTAAAAAACACAATGAATTGTGAATTAGATGAGTAACTAGCCAGCCAGATTAAAATGTTATTATGTTTTCAATTCATTGGAAAGATTTTGGATCATGTCTTATTCCTAGAATATATAAGTATTAATCCTTATTGAAATGGTTTTAATCAATGTTATGAAACCCACATCGGACAGGAAATTGATGACCCATACTCTGATTTGCTAAATAACCCCGGGTTGACTCAAACTGATCCAGGGTCAACTTGGGCAACCGGGTTACTTTTTTAAAAAAATTATTTTTTAAAAAAACTAAAATAATTAATTTATAAAATTTGAAAGGGTAAAATAATAAAAAAACAAAACCCCTTCTCCATGCAGGCCTATTGTCACGTCTGTATCTACTCATCTTTTTAATTATTTTTTAAAAAGGGAAGTTTTCTAAATTTCAAATTTGAAAGTTAAAATAATAAAAAAATAGAACCCCTCACCATATATAAATATTGATATTTTGCTAAGATGAATATTTTGAAACTGTAAATAATGCTGGACAATTGATAATTTATAAGTATACGAATGATTTGTTAATTACTACTTTGTTGATAACATAATTTACTATTTAGTTTTCATAATTTTTAATTTTGGATAATTTAATTGTGCCAATGTGTGATGAGATTTATTTTTTAATTTATTTATTCATCATCGGTTTGGCCCACTGACATTTTACCCACTGTCTTATCCGATCCAATCACTAGTCTGGATTTGATAACCTTGATTTTAATCAAAAAGTGATTCCCATACATAATATTAAAGAAAATATTTTTGGAAAACCAATACTTATATTTTACAAATAATTAACTTAGCTAATTTATTTGACTTCTGCAAAAGTTTCTAGTTTTAGGATCCTACGGAGTAATATTTATATCACATATCCTTATAGTAGGATGTTCATAAATAAAATGTCTCGTTAAAACCTTTTTTGTTGACAAATAATCATGTGAAATTTGTTAGTCATTTGCATTAGAAAAAGAAAAAAAATTCTTTAGCCAACATTTCTATTAAAAATTGTCTTATAAGAATTTAACAAGTTAACAACTAATAATGTGAAATTTATCAATCATTAGAATACAAGGAAACTTATTCTTTTGTCAATAATTCCATAAACAACTGGTCCTATTTGAATTAATAACTCAGCATACAATTTACAACTACTGGTAATTGTTTACTATAAAAAGTTTGGAGATTAAGTTCTTTACACACAGATATATATAACATTTCACACACATCAAATGGTCTTATTTGGGGATTGGGAGTAATTTTCCCTTATTACAACCGGAGTATGTAATATAAGCCAAACTTAATTAAAAGGGAATTCTACATTAGGAAGGTGAGAATAATCCGTACTATCTTCAATAAAAATATTCCATTTACTTTTCTTGTGGATATTACAAATATGTATAATGGGTTGGGGGAGAGGAATAATAAAAAAATTTATAGGACATGAGATCTATAAAAAATAATAATTGAAATATTTTTTTAAAAGAGTCAATAATGCAAAACACATGTGAGTATTTTTTTTAGAAAAAAGAAAGGAAACGGGTAGAGGCTTAATTTAATGTATTTGTTACTGCCTATGTCTTTAATACAACTGATCGTTAACTTTTTTTTAAGAGGTTAAAAAATTTAAAGTAAATTTATATATTTATTATTTTTTTTCTCAAACATACATATTTAATATTTTTTCTTAAATTGACTTATAAACAATGCACTAGTTCAAGAAAAATCCTTTATTACTACACTAAATTATTTATTAGTTGTTAAAAATTTGAAGGATAAAAAAATGGTCAAAAATTACCAGAGTACAGCTATGTCAATTTCTTCTCAAATCGACCACCTAGCAATGAAAATCAATTATACAAAGTATGTCTATGTAAACCGAGATAAAACTTTTCTCACATACTTATTTTCAAAGGTCCAAAATCACTTTTTAAAAGCTAATTCAAACTATAATACATCTCTCGTATTTAAGCCTTTTCACGCTTGTTTAGACTAGGAATTTAAAGCAGGGGTGTGCAAAAACCTCATGGTTTGATATGATTCAGTTCAATTCAAGGTGGTTCGATATGATCCTCTCCACTCCCAAAAAGTAATATAATAAAATCATATCGGGGTGAGCTGGGTTCAAAACCAGGCACTTAGACTAGTTGGTCTGTTCTAGTATGACCCGAGTTTTTTATTTATTTACTTTTTATATTAATAATGATACTTATTATCAAATATTAGAAATCTTCAATTTATGTTTAGTGGTCTATTTTATATTATTTTAAGTATTTTATATGTTGATTTAGTATTATTAGATTAAAATTTTGCCTCTTGTAAAAGGAAAAAACATAAAGAAATTGACATTGAGATCCATGGACTACTGTAAAAATCAATCTACTCTAGTTCAACCTCAGGCTAGTGTTGGATTGGACCAAACTTTGGATTACCTTGTACAACCTAAGGTTTATACCAGACTAGACCTCATATGTGGTACTGATCCCTTCTGGTCTATACACATCCATAATGTCAAAGATTAATATTAAGTTAAAAAGGATGATTGAGGGGGAAGATGAAACACAAATTTTATATTATTTTACATTATAATGATAAAGTCACAAAGGAGGATCGAGGGCAGAGAGGAAACACAGAAGTGAGTACATTCCATTATTTGTGTGGCTAACTGCATTGAGGGTAGAAGCAAGTGCAATCCTTAGGGTTTCCACTAGGGCAAATGCCCCTTGTGTCCTATCCTTGGAACTTGTTTTGACACAAGTCATTGCATTTCTGGTCTTCACAATCTGGCATATACTCATGAGTCTGTCCCAAGTTCCCTTTTTGTCCTGTTACTTCCTTGCTACCTGCAATGATTCACCAACATAAATTATACGTATATCATTCTAATTATAAGTCATTTCTAACATATTTCACATAAACCAACAAAAATCTTAAATCTCATTAACCCTATTTTAAATTCAACAAAGTTTCATCTCTATATATATATTTAACACGTGATAACAAAGTTAACTTATAATAAATTAAGGATAAAATTATGCATTCATATTAAAAAATTTAATGGTATGATTTATAAATATGACCAAATAAGGAGTATTTGTTTGAACTGAAAGAGCTTGGAGCATGTATTTGAACAAGAAAATTAAAGGGAAAATCGCTTAAAGGTTTTAAGGAATGAGTGTTACCTAAAAGTCTCCATAATAAGTTAGCTGTATATATTTATCATCATTTTCTGCACTATATATGCTACTCATTTATCATAAGAATTTTTTTATTATAGTTCCTTCCTTAAATTAAATCCTCATAGTGATTTTTCCAAAATTAAACCAAGCCCACTTGCTTATTTGTTCACATACCTGATATGAGAAGGAGGAGGAGGAGGAGAAATAGAATGATAGCCAATACATTCATCCTCTTCATGTTTTTGAATTCTTGATTTCTTCTTCACTTTGAGCTGCAAATGTATATATAATAACAAGGCTGGTGTTATATATATATATAAACATATATGAATAATGCTTTGGATTAGACATTTATTTATATGTGGTTAATTAATCATATTTAAGATCAGTTCAATGTATCTATATAGAGTTCAATGTATATACATTATATTATGATATACATTGTTTAGAATTAATCATCGTTGCTGTATTTGGTAAATAGATTCATGAATGGAAGGTAAAAATAAATAGCCCGACTTTCCTATATATAGATATTAGCTAGGTTGACCATAATGATATATCAAATTATTTATAATTATAAGTTTGTATGTATAATATAAAAATAATATATACAATAAACTGAAATTATTTCAGTAATAAGCTACTTTTTAATGATTCTCAATTTTTGTTCATCAAAATCAAATTTGAACAGAGTACATTTTTCGTATTTTTAAGTTAAGATTTAAGTATTTCTTCTTCATTTTTTTAATGAAGTATAATAGGAAAATATACAAGAGGAAACTAAAATAATAATTAATGAAGTATAAGACCATTCTTAAAACTTCTTGAACCTTGTAATATAATTTTTATTTTTCAATTAAAGCACAAGTATTCTCTTATTTGATGCAATCATGTCCAATGCACTATCATGTATTAAATGTAAGCATATTTTTTAATGGATATTTAAACACTGATTCATTACATTATGAGGGGTTAACCCTTTATGCTATGTTTAACCACCGTTGATTGTAAAAGAATCTTTAATTTAATATTTATATTCATGTATAGAATTTTTAAACATCTATTTAGACTTTTGTTTAGACTTGAATATAATTAAATAAATCACATTCCAAAACTCACGTGCTCTATTACGCAATACATTCAGGCCCAAATTTATAATATTATATCTCCATTGGACTTTTGCATGCGGATATAGAGGTGCCCATTATTAGTCTATCAATATAAAAGAAGCAATAAAAAATTGAGAAACCAAATGTAAAAAATTGTTTAAACTAGGTGTAAAATAATAATTTATAATAAAATTAAAATAAAAAAATTAAAGAAACCTTATCAGCCACTTGCAGCAGATTAACCAGAGCGGTCTAAAAAAACCCTTCATTTTTTTTTACTTTCTGCACGCTATTGGGTTCGACTCGCATATTAAATTTTTTCGTTAAAAAACATGTATCTTTGCATTAGATGTAATTATTTCTATATACTGTCGGGTACTAAATGTAAGCATATCTCTTGATAGGAATTCAAACATTGATTCGCTATGTTACGAGAAATTAACATTTTCCACTAAACTCAACCCATGTTAGCAGCTAACAATGTTGTCAAACTCACGAATTAATTTTCCGTTTTACCTTTTTTACCTTCTCACCTAACAAAATCATTCTATCACTCTTAAACTCATGTTAGCGGACAACTCGGTTAAATTCATGAGTTCACTCATTGAGTTTACAGTTTTTCCATTTCTACCTTACAAATTCGTGTCAACTCACTCTTAAATTTGCTAAATTTTTGGATTAGACTATGATTTGTGACTTTATATACGAATTTCATAAAAATTCCTTGATTGACTAAGCTAAATTACGAATATTGTTGTATTAAATGTATGAATACTATTTTTTTAAATTTCAATTATTTGGGTTTAAATATATTTAAATCAAATTATTTTATGTTTTTATATTTTAAATTTTGTTTACATATTTTTAGTAGCTATTGATCGATAAAAGTACAATTTTACGAGTTTACGATTGAAGCTTACGGTCGAAGTATACATCCATGTCGAAAATTTGACGAAACTCGTAAGTTTAACAACCTTCATCGATAGTTGCGAATATTAATACCTCTGCATAATGCATCTCTCAATCCCCACATTATTTAAGCCTTATTGAAGTATGTTTATGAAGGGACGTAAAGGACTATCTAAGATGTATTTAAGCAGCTCAATATTGTAAATGACAATATCTCACAAATTTTATTCAATTATTATAGATTATTACATTTGTGTAGTTAACAAGGGTATTGACAAATATAAATCGTTAGTATAATGGCCAGTTTAGCTGAGTTTATAGGGAGTTCAAACGCACATTCAACATCGTTTTTCGTAAAATAAGATAATTTCCTTCACATATTTACTTCGGCTTATGTAAAAGTATTTCTTTACCACATTTCCAAACGATTTTGCAGAAGCCATCACAGTTCACAGTTCAAGTAATTACAATTTTCCCATACTGAATTCCTTGCCACAAATTTTCGCTGGTTGTCCCATTACTTCCTCGTCACCAATTTTTCTACCAGCAACATACACAAATATTTTGTATTTAACTTTTTTAAATCTCCCCAAATTAATTTAATGAATCTTATATTAATTATCAGAGCATTATTTAATTCATTTGCACGAAGTGTTTGGTTGTGGATAGAGCATCATGACGCTACGCGATCCAGATAGCTGGACCCACTTAAAAGAATGAGGCTTTGAAGTTGCAAATAACTTGTTCACTTGAGTCCGGGCATGCCCCCATACTTAAAAAGTACTTACAGAGATACTTACAAATTGCACATCAACACACGGTCCTCATATAAGCAGTGAGATTTAAACCCATAAGAGCTCATGAGCTATGAGCCGACCCTTTACAACCTGAACCAACATCTATTGGCTGTTAGCTTGAAGCATTTATTTGAACAAGAAACCAATTCCTTTCCTCTGTCAATGGATTTATAACTAACTATAGTGACATGAATATTTCCTCGTGAGAGATCGCAGGTTGATCTCACTCCCTCGTAACCTCATACTTTAATCCATAAGAGGAAAAAGGGGAAAAAAACAATTTCTCTAGTTTCCTATGCACTGCCTTATGCTACGTGAAGAAAGAGAAGAAGTGTTAGAATAATAGCAAAGATCTTCTTCATGTTTTTAAATTCTTGATTACTTTTTTCGTTTTAAGTGTATGTATGAAGGTTGTGTTACTTGTGTGTATAATGCCTTTTGTGTTAGATATTTATTTAGAGGCTTCCAAACATTAAGTGCTAATGTTTTTATCAGCACTTGTGCATTAAGTGCTAATTTAAGAAGTTCAATGTATACACATACCATATTTTGACATGCATTTTTATTGGGTATGTTTGACTATTCTACACATAGTAAATTAGATTCGTGAATGGAAAAATAAATAAATAGCCAGTATTCTTCAATGTATGCATGAACTATTTTGATTCATGAAAACCATGATTAGAATCCTCGAGTTCCAAACCTCTGGTGGTAATGAAAATTTATAAAATACAATGACATTTACATCCATC
>JANTPZ010017761.1:0-14215 GCA_025593235.1 Vachellia pachyceras | reverse complement strand
CTCCACCGTTTAGGGCAAAAACGCACAGAAACCATCGTTTAGGGCAAAAACGCACAGATACCATCAATCGGAAATCACTGGTGAGATCGAAACCTTTATCGAGACACTCCAATGGTCTCATCTCACTGGGCAATTGTGCAGCCTCCTCCATCGCAAACAGCAAGCACCCACGAGCAAAATCAAGAAAATGAATAAAGAAGTGGGCAGAGACAGGACAGGCTTAATAAGGGCATAATGGTCTTTTTCATTCATAAATTAATTCCCAAATGGTGCCTTGGGACCTCCCAATAAATATTTTGAATGTTGAGACCTTTCCATAAATATGTCTCTTATTTGGGACCTACCAATAAATTTCCATTTTCTTAAAACGAGTAATTTTATCTCGCAAACAATAATTGGAGGCCTAAGAATAATTTGTATTAATTAGTTTTGTAAACACTCCCTCACATTCTATCTATAAGCAACAATTGGATTTTGTCAAAAAAAAAAGTTAATTCATTTTTCCATTTTTACCTTTAATTAATCATATATTTCTCATATCTTTTCTCTATTAATTCTTTCTCCTCACTTTTCCCACATATTATCTCTCATGCTTACTATTTTCGTTAGTAATTGTAGTATCAAAAAAATTAGATCTCTTATATATTTATTGTTTTCAATTAATTTTAACTACATATTCATTTTGCTGATTTATTTAGTTGTTACTTATGGAAATTTATCAACCATCGATTTTATTTGAATGCAGTATTCCACTTCATAGATGCTTGATGAAGCTGTAAATATCATCCCTCCATGTAATCGTGCGTGTTAATCGTCTCTGTGTGTATTTGGGAATCTGTTGGAAGAAATGAGTTTATGGATTTTGATATGATTTTACGGATTTCAAAATTTATTTTTACAGATTTTGAGACTTTTTGTATTGACTTATATGCACCAATGTGAAAAAGTTTTCCCAAATATGCACTTCATCTTGATCCTTTACCCCAGGTGTGCCTCATCTATGCTTGTGCACCAAAGCGAAGTGTCTTAATTCATAGTACATCTCTAAATTAATATGGAAGTGTATATATTAGTTAAGTTAGTTATTTTTAACACGTGTTATACATTATAAACACTATTTGATGAAATGTCCTTACTATATATGCAATAAATTGAAACACTTCAGAAAAAAACTCTGAATTTAAGAGGTAAAATAGATTAAAACATTCTATTTAAAATTTAAGTGAATTATTTTGTTGGACTTTTATATTCAACGATGGAGGTGTACAGAAGAAACGCGCGTTAGCATTAATTACTGTTTTAGGAAACAAACACCCATGAGATGGTGGGCATGTTCGTTTCTCAAACAGACTTAAGAACTAGCCCAAAAGATGTTGGATTAAGCTTGAGGCTCAGCCCGCTGTCTTAAAGGATGAACGTGGACATGCTAAGGGATAGAGCAAAAAACGGGTCGAGTCCGTTGGACCTATCCGATTAAGCCTATTTAATTGAAATGTCATATTTACAATTCTAAACTCCCAAATGGAATCATACCTCGTACTCTTGTAGGATCAACCCTAGTTGGCTAAAGGCTTAAAAAGGTATACCTGTTTAAGCACATCAATTTATTTTCACAGTGACAGACCCTTTAAGGTTATTACTTCCTTTTGGCCTTTGTCTGTTTTTAGTTCATTTTTTTTAAAAATAAAAATAAAGGGCTAACCCCCCGTTTGGTTCGCTGCAAATTGAGCGATGGAATAGGAAAATCTACATTTTCCATTGGCAGTGTCCGTTTGGTTCGACATTTGAATTGGAAAATGGGTTCCCACGGGAACCCATTTTCATGCGTACGTGGGAACCTCGCTTCCCACCTAAAATGGTGGGAAGCCAAATTCCATCGGAAGGAAACGATGAATTTGACCGGAACAAAAGACAGAGGACGACGAAGAAGCAGCATATATTCGTGTGTTGAAGACGAATTTGACCGGAACAGAGAACAGAGGACGACGAAGAAGTAGCATATATTCATGTGTTGAAGACGAATTTGACAGCGATATTCGTGTGTTGAAACATAATTGCCGGCGATGGAGAAAATAGGAACAGAGGACGACGAAGAAGACGATGGAGAAGATGACGAGCACATCTAAAGACGAGCAAACATGAAAACATCGCCGGAGAATAAGCAAACATCGCCGAGCACATATCAACATCACCGGAAAAACGAAGAAGACGACGGAGAAGAAACAAAGAAGACGACGGAGAAAAGCCACATCTTCACCTCTCATTCGAATGAGGTGAAGATACGGTGTCACCACATCTTTATATATATAATTAATAGTAAATATATATAAATATATATAATTAATAAATATAATATAATTAAATATTAAATAATAAATATAAATAAGTTGATTTTTTATTAATAAATACTTGTATTTATAAAAAACATTTTACATTTACCATTAGGGGCAGTATAGTCATTTCATACAATTTGCCTACTCTCGTTCCTACAATTTTAACCCAACCAAACAAAAATTTTTCCATCAACCTATTTTCCATTCCAGTGGCAACCAAATAGCATACCCTAAAAAATTTTCCATTCCATCCAATTCCAACAAATTCTTTAAACCAAACGGGCCCTAACTCTTCTTAAGTCACTAACCTTAATAGTCTCTCCCATTCTCATTGGCCTCCTTAATAGATTAGACTCACTCATAATTTTGCTCCTACTTACTTTTTTAAACTTAAAAAATAAGAATAATTTCTAAAGTTACGTAAGATATATTGATATTTTTTTTAAAAAAATGTTACTCTGCCTTTAGTTTCATATTATTTTATTTTTGCCAAAATTTATGATCTATTAATTTTTATATGCATATATATAACTGTAAAAAATATTGTGAAAATCTCTTCAAATCACTCGTATACCAACTGTGAACATCTATTCTAGCGGAAAGTCAAACATTAGTTAAACACCGCTAACAGTTTTTTATATAACTAACTGATCAAATCAAATTCAAGCCTTATTAGTTTTATGAACTTGATTTTAAGACTTTCAATATTTACTACTATTGATGTAGTTATTTAAATAATTAGATATAACTTTTTATGTTTTTGAGTGAGGAAAATTGTGTAAGTGTGTAAAATTGTTGTTCTATAAAAATAACAAAAACACACAAGCCCACCTCTCACAGGCTAAATTGCATAATTCCATTGGAATTCAGCACTCGGCCTTGAACAGGCCGGACCAACCCGAGTTCACGGCTCTACTCAACGATATAATCTATTGTAATTTGGATGATCTTGGGCTCTTTGCTTCCCCGGATACCACTGCATCGTCCTTAATAACAAATTTAGTTAGACTTTTATTGAAACTATTAAGGAAACTAAACATCACACTTACAATATTTATTTACGCATATAACTGCATTACATGATATCTATTAGTCAAGTAAATTAGTTTTAAAAAATAAATATAAATATTGTCAAATAACGTATTTAGCTTTCATAATTTATCTAACAAAAATTAACCGACTTTTATATTAAAGTTACCAAGGGGTGATATTATATTATTTCATGATATATTGAAAATTCAAAACGTGCAATTCTGTTGATGGATGTTCCATATGCACATTGTAAATACTCTCTAATTGAAGTAATATTTCTAGCCCTATAGAGCTCTCAAGACCAAATTCGCTTATGCCTCGTTTGATACGCAGAATTCATTTTGATGGATATGGATATGGATGTGGAAATGGAAATGAGGTTTAAAAGTATGTTTGGTATGTCATGGAAATGGGGTATGATTTTTAGATGAAAATACCTAAAAACTCTTCTAAATTAAAAAAATCTTTTTTTTTTTTACTTTTAAAACTACCTAAATCAAATTAAAAAAATTTTAGAAAATTTTTTAGATGGAATTATCAACATGGAATTGGAAATCCAAGCTTTTCATGTGGAAATAAAATCCATGAGTTTGATGGAATTGGCTTCCATGCGGAAGCCAATTCCATCATACCAAACATGCATGGATATGGAAATCAATTCCATTTCCATATCCATGCCTCCAAATTCCATCAAACCAAACGGGCTCTTAGACTTTATTATAACAAGAAAGGAAATGAATTTACCAATGGGAATTTAGTCTAACAGAAGAGGTTAATCCCCTACAACGTGACAAACTAAAATTTAAATTTCTAATAAAAAATGTATCCACATCTAGCATTCGATAGCATCTCAAACAAGATTGATTCCGTTGAGAGAATACTTGTATTTTATAAAAAGGAAAAAGAAATATATTAAAAACAAAAACAATACAAGAATAGGCTGGTGGAGTTAGACTTACGCAGTGTATGTTTGGGAAACAATTTTTCATAATGGTACATACAAGTTAAGATAAAAACATCTCAGAATTCATAAAAAACATTTTGAAATCCGTAAAATCATATGGGAATCTGTAACTCATTTATCCCGACGGAATCCCAAACACACACATTAACTACTTTACCAGAGAGGGTTTGAGCTGTTTCATAACATGATTCTGGTGAAGAAGGAAACTCCTCATCACAGCTTATGCACTGTGGAGATACTGGTCTTATTTGACAACACTTATGGGAGTCTGAAAAGTTTGCAATAGTACTTTTCTACAAAGTGAGATAATTTCCTTCATATATTTACCCCGACTTACGTAAAAACACTTATTCACCGCATTCTCATATGGATGAACCGACCAATAACCTGCTTCCACTCATCCTCTTATATTTGTCTTATTTTTCTTTTTTATTTTGGGTGAAATCTATCAGATTCCCTATTCTCGAGCTTGCCTGTATATGGGACCAACTTCTGATCTCTGCCCTCTTTTCTGCATATTGAGGTTCCATTACTGCCACTGAGGCATTCATCTCTCGCAACTCGCAAGAGATGATGATTTGATCAGAAAAACCAACACCACAGTCCAAACTAGTGGCCATTATTTATGGCCAGTACCGTTCAATTCAAGGAAACACTGAATTAGATGGGTCCCACAGGAGCAAATTTCTCAGCTGCATCATATCCCGCTCCCCATCCCCTTACCTTTAGCCTCAGAATTGTATCTTTTTTACTGCTACCCTCGAAGACGAATTTCTGGTTCAAGCATCAGTACTTGAAATTACCAACCTCCCAGATATTTAGACTTTTAGACCCTAGGATTAGGAATGAACGGTCAAGGAAAAAAAGTTTTTGAACTTGGTGCTGCTCCTGGTTCACTTTGGATACCGAGAGTTTTTAACACACATGACAAAAAGAAACAGAAAAAGAAAACAAAACAGTGACACATTCTCATATAGAGCGGTTCACCATTGTTTTATACTCAGGTGTGTTTGGGAGAGAAAAGAATTCTGTTAGAAGAAATGAGGTAACGGATTTCTAAATAATTTTTACAAATTTTAAAATGGTTTTATTTCGGCTTGCATGTGCCCTTTAATGTAAGTTAAGTGAAATTGTGTATAGGAAATCCGTTGGGAGAAATCAATTACGACTTATAAAATGATTTTATATATTTTAAAAAGTTTTTACATATTTCGATATAGTTTTTATGGATTTCAAGATAGTTTTATCTTGACTTGTGTGCACCGTTGAGGAAAATGAGATCCAACTCTAAATCTCTCTCAATTGCTTCCTTTAATAATTGGAAAATCACTCTCCAACTATTAATCTAAATCACCTTAACGTCTCACACAGGATAAAGCTTCCACGAGTCCCGTGTGATTGTGGACTTGTTTGGAATAACGTTTTCAAAAACTAAATGTACGTTCAGCAATATTTTTTTATAAAACGTGATAATTTCTTTTACATATTTATCTCAATTTATATAAAAGTACTTCTTTACGGTATTTATAAACAGAGTCGGTTTCTATCTAGTTCCTTGATATATGGTAAATACCCGAAGGAGCGTGATGATAAAAAAATAGCCCTCAATTCACTATTATTTATTATAATTAACAACTAAGGGCTTGTTTGGAAACCCATACTAAAACTTAGGTTTGATTTCAAAACCTAGGTTCTGTTCAAGAACAAATTTTTTCTAAAAAGTTATTTTGGTTACAAAACCTCAGTTTGAAATCTAGATTTTCTCTTTCCTACTATTTCCTCTTTTTCTACTTTTTCATCTTTCATCTTTCCTACTTTTTCCCTTCTTTCTCTTTCCTCTTTCATATCCATTTTTTTTACCTCGGAATCTGTAAAAGTTAATAACTTTCCAAACATAAATTACCTTTTAAAACTTAAATTTTATCTCAGAATCTGTAAAAATTATTTTTTAAAATTTAGATTTTACCTCAAAATCTGTAAATAATGTTTAACTGCGTGTAGCTTTGAGGTTAATAGCTTTGAATTCAAAAACCAGCAAAAAGTTGCCAAAAGCCGACACAAGACGGGGCCACTATCACGCCACCGTTTACACAACTTTACATCAATCTCCATATGTAGATTTGTCTTCGACACTCATCTGACCTCACTCTGTCAAGCACCCACTACCATTGTTTCCTCTACCTCTCCTTCTCACTCTCTTAGCTGTACCACTCTCTTTCTGCACTAACCGATATCTCTCACCTCTCTTCCTCCCACCATTGCTGTACCACTCTCTTCGCTCTTCCTCTAGCTAACTAACATGGCTGCTCTAACTTTCGCAGTGCTTCTTTTGGCCTTCACTGGTTCCACAAGTACGCATTCAAGCTGATTTATTGTCTTTCAGTTTCCCTCTTATTTTTTTGTGTTCTACTGCAGCTAGAAAGCTGCACTTTCTCTTTGTGGGTTAAAGATCTTATCTTTTTCTTAACTAACCTGATCTGTTTGATCTATTTCTCTTCTCTTCGTTTTCTTGCAGAGTTCTTAAAGACGAAACCTTTGCTCTTTCTTGCTTCATATGTATAGAGGATGTGTCAGTGTCACTCACATTTTCTTTCTTGTTTGATTTTTTGTTGTTTGTTTTTGAAAGGTGCTAACTGGTGTGTTTGCAAAGAAGGAAGCGACACAATCCTTCAAAAGACATTGGACTATGCTTGTGGAGCTGGGGCTGACTGTAACCCTATCCATCAAAATGGACCTTGTTTCAATCCTGACAGCGTTAGGGCTCACTGCAGCTACGCCGTTAACAGTTTTTTCCAAAGGAAAGGTCAAGCCCCAGGTACATGTGACTTCGCCGGAACCGCCACCGTTACTGGATCTGACCCCAGTAAGTCTTTAGACTTTAAAACCTTCATTTTTTCTTGTTTCTCTACTGTGTTTAGTCACTAAAGAACCTATGATAGAAACAAGAGATAATTGGAGTTTAACTTTTGTTATGTGATTGTTCATGACAGGTAGTTCTGGTTGTGTCTACCCTTCAAGTGCTAGGTATGTGTTTTGATCTACATTTTTCCTTCTTTGTAGCTTTTAGCCATCTCATTTTCACATATAGCTTTGTGATGTTGTGTTGAAGATGGAAAAAGTGACGCCATGAGATAAGTATCATAGCAGTGATTTAAAAAAAAAGAAAAGAAAAACCTACCGGGGTATTATTTAGCTTAAAAGAAACAGGGTTTTGGCCACAGAAAAATTATGTTTAATTCACATGAAAAGGATGACGCCAGCAAAACGATAAAAATGTAAGCGGTGGTTTTTTAAAAAAATCCACAAAAGCGGTGAGGTTTATTTTCGTACTTCTGCTTCTGAGTTCTTCCCAACGCCAACATTCTGGAGCCAAAAAAAATTGTTAAAACCAACGGAAGCATAAAAATTATGCAAGCAAAATGCTTAGTTTTAAAAATATTTTCATTTTTAGGAAGGAAAAAAATCATTTTTTAGGGTAACAAAAAATGGGTATATTTGGGATTCGTAATCAATTACTTTTTACTCTACTTTCACCATAAAATTTCCTCTCTTTCACGTGGTCCCGAGGGACTGAACGGTATTTTCCTTGCTACTTTCTTGTTTTTTTGTCCTATCTTAAATTTCATGGTTAGGATTTATGCCCATCACTATGTGCTTATTGTTGAGCATGGCCGGTTGCAGCAAGAGTTTAACATCACTAAAGATTTTGCAATAATTGGGATTCCAATACCTTTTTGGATAAAGTTTTGAACCTCATTAGTATTTAGTATTTAATAAAAGGACCATCATTACACAGCTCTTGTACACCGAAAAGAGCCTACAATTAAACAGAAAGGCATCATTATTACAAAATTGACATTTTTGTTCCTCAGCCCTTTCGATTTTGCCTTTTGGTTAGTAGCAAACCAAACCAAGCTAGGAGAACAATACTGTTTAGCGTGAACCTATAGGGAAACCTAGTTCAAGATTCCATCTTTTCTTTATCTTGACATTATGACAAGGGAACAGGTAAACATGGATGCGCATACGTTTTGCTTTTTGAAATCTCAGCAAAAGTTCAGAGAAAAAGTCATTGTTTTCTTGATTTGTGTGACGAGTCGACTAGTCTCTCTCACCACCTCATGTTGGAGCCTGGACCTGGACCGTCTTTGATTCGTCTTATTACCTGCCACACTATCTCATGGGGCTGTGGACCTGAGACTTGTATTAACCCAATCTAACTAAATTAAAAGTTGAGGTTTCTTAAGAACTTGATCTGTGATGTGTGTGCGGTGTTGTGAACAGATTTGATTTTTCATCTGTAGTTTTGCTTGAATAATCAATGTTGCCTGGAAAGGATTCTACTTTTTGAACAAGAGGAAGCTTTTTTGTTCTGTCTGATACATAGCCGCAAGGTCAAAAAACTCTTGGGCCTGAGCTGATTTACTGGTTCTGTAGAGGAAGAACTTTGCATTTTCATAACATGCTTGTTCTGCACAATTGAATTTACATGTTTCAGCTCATCTTCTGCTACAAGTTTGACTCTTTTCCTAGCTTCTCCATCCTTCATGTTCTGCATAACTCTCTGCCTGTTTCTAGTAATAAAACAGCCTCATTGTGTTACAAGATACACACACATGAAGATGTGAATTTAGATTTAGTCATTGATGAGTGTGGACTATTTTCCCCCCTAATCAGTACTGCAGGGACTAGCACAACCCCTACATCTGGGACAACTACACCAACCTCAGGCACAACCTCTCCTTTCAGTGGAACTGGAACACCGACAACCACCACTGGCTCCACCGGCTCTGGCTCGACCACAACGACTACGCCTTATGGTGCAACTCCAGGGGTATTAGGTGGGATTGGCAATGGCATGGGACCTACTGGATCTGGCATGAGCACTGATGACACTAGCGATGGTGGGCTGAGACTTGGGGACCATATCTCAGTCCTCTTTTCGGGCTTCATGATGATGATGATGATGATGGTGATGATGAGGCTTTAGAAATGGGGCTGGGGAGTATTGAAAGGACGAGAGCAGTGAGTGGGAGATATATGACTCTGGCCATCAATGGTGTAGGGTTACATGAATATGCTATGTTTCCACTGTGCAGAAGTGGTTATTAAATAGGTGTTGAACTTGAACTTAGGAACAACGTACGTGAGGTTTTATTATTAGTTTTGGCTTCTCTGTTATATCTGCGACCTCATGAGCTTTTTTTGATTCTTTGAGTAGTAGTGCCATGGTGTTGCTTATGGTATTCTCATCTGTTCTCTTATTTTTGCAATTCGCTCTCTTCATGTACATGTTCTGGATCTTCTCTGTTAAGAGGCTAGTAGTTAATAACTCTGATCAGAACTCGGTCTCAACCCTTGGTTTTTCTCTTTCTGGTAAGATGGATTCTCGTATGAGCATGGGTGCCAAATGCATTTCATTTTTGTTTGTCTTTTAAACGAAATACTATTCCGGGTTGATGTATAAAAACCTTAGTGGATACGGGTTGATGTGATGTCAAGCTTAGGTACGATTAATTTTATGAATATTTATTATTTTATGGGAGGCACGCTATGACGGAAAAGGACATAGACAGGAAAAGAATAGTCTGGAAAATGGGTGGCATGGGAGACAAAGTGAGCAGAAAGGGCCACTATTTATGGGATTTGGGAGAATCTACATTCGAGTGTGCGTGGCTGTGCTCATTTTGCCGTTGCATCATTTTTCATCGCAAACACACTGAAATAATACCCCTCCTTGGAATACTAAAGCAACATCAAACAATGTTTAAAATTAGTTAAAAATAATAAAGGATGATGTCCATTAAGAGAGAGTATTGCTTATAAATAAATTGATTAAAGAAGCTAATTAATTGATACCTTCATAGTTTTTCTCCAAAATAATTTTTAATTAATTTATTTAGTTTTTTTAATTTTTTAAAAAATAAACCGACTCTTGTATTAATGATAATAAGTAATATAAAATGATTAAAATATACATTTAGGTTTGATCTTTTATGTTTAAAAAAATGTACTTCTAATCATTTTATCTTAACGTCGTAAATTTAATTTAAAGGAAAATGTTCACTCATTAAATTTAAATAGTAATTATGTAATTAAATACTGATAAAATATATTTAATTTTTAATTATTTAATATAATCATTTTTATATTTTAAAAATTAACATTATTTTGTTATTATTTAACCGAAGAATCATTGTTTCAATTGGCGAAATCAACATTTTCCGTGAAATTAACGGTGTTGAGGCAAAATAACTAAAAATGCAAATTTTAAATTTAATGGATCAAATTGAAATTTGATGTAAATTTAAAGGATTAGAGCATATACTTTCTGTAAAAATTAAAAAAAAAACAATGATACACAGCCCACATTACAATTTTAAAAATTCTGAATATCTATGCATATCACGTGCTGCTCCATTTTGATTCTCCTTTTAAACCTATCGTACCAGCTTCTTCCTTTCTTTCTTTGCCTTTTAAATGCCAACTGGTTTTCAAAAATCAAATCATTATATTATGTTATGAGTGTACAATTTTTCTAGGGACAATAATGTTCACATGCAATACTCAAACTTAAGCAAATTAAACTCAAACTATCTGTTGTTGGGTTTCTTCTTTTAATTATTGGTCCTGTTTGACTGAGCTTTTAGGAGCTTAAATGGAAGTTTAACAGCGTTTATCCATAAAACGAGATAATATCTTTCACATATTTATATTGACTTACGTAAAAGTATTTTTCTACCGCGTTCCTAGTCAAATCCATTATTAGCTTGGTGACCATTTTAAACGTGTATAAATGATTCAATTTATTTATACTGTTGCACAAGTGGGACCTGAGCTGAACTTGTCAGCTTACGTTATATATAAAAGTACATGAATATGCTGCTGAGAATTTAATATCATGATTCTCCCTCTCTAAAAAAAAAATACTATTTTTTCCTGCTCTTAATTTTTTATGGATATACATGCATGTTTGTGCGTGTGTTTGAGAGAAAGAACCAAACATTGCAACTATACTTATTATATCATTGAATATCTTCATTTGTATCACAAGTGAAAAATGTAACCACCCACTAAAACATATGATCAGCAAAAGTAATCTCTTGTGATGACTTGTATAATGAACTTCATGTTCAAAGTTGATTACTTCCTCATCCATGTCATTTGACATTGTAGTATTGTACTGCCTCCTTTGTCTTTAATATAAGAGTCTGTTGACTTTTTTTGAAAATATTAAGGAAATTAAATATATTACTTAAAAAAATATTTATATATATATATTTTATATTAGCTTATAAGTTATGAAAATAGTTTGAAAAATTATAAATACAAATACTTCTAAACTAATAATTTATTTATTTTCTTTAATATTTTTTAAAAAATAAATCAACTCTTATATTAAGGATTGAAGGTAACACTGAAACAAAAAAAAATGATATATGAACATATTGGTTCATTTAGTATTAGTACAGCAATATATTTGTTTGTCTGTTTGTAATGGAATCGGCACATGATGTGTTTATAGGCACATGGTGTGTGCTAGTTAAGGCGTACTCCATAGTTTAGTGTCAGTACAGCAATGTCTGTTTGTTGCTCTTCTGGAAATTTTTGGTTATATATAGCAGCTCATGCATCAGCAGCCAATATCTTTAAAATATAGGTTTTGTAGCAAAACCTAGGTTTTAACTTAAAACATAAATTTTGTTCAAGTACAAAATTTTTTTAAAAAAGTTATTTTGGATACAAAATCTTGATTTGAAACTTAGGTTTTGAAAAAACTATTTTCTTATCAAATTACACCATCTCTCCTAATAAATTTCCTCTTTCCCATTTTTACTTTATTTCTCTTTCCTATTTCCTACCTCTCTCAAACTCTGTAAAATCCAATAACTTCCCAAACATAATCACCTTTCAAAACCTAGATTTTTTTTCTCCATAAAAACTATTCTCTAAAAATATATTTTTCAAAACCTAGGTTTTACTTCAAACACTATAAAAGCTATTCTTAAACGAACTTCCACACAAGCTCTTAATTAATAATGCATTATCTCAACAGCTACTTGGTTATTGATAATTTATAAAATTTTCAATGTAACTGCCATTGCTAGAATTTTGGAATATTTATTTGTATCCACATTACCAATGAATAATTATCGATTATCTTAAAATTCAAAATATGTATAATTTACACCAATATAAATAATAAAAACACAGATGACAAAGTAAAATGTTATGAATATGAAAGAGTTGTGGATGTCAATCTCATCGTTACCACTTCAAGTTTGTTAAGTAACTCCCACTAGTGCACTACTTAGTTATTTCCCTATTTAATTCATGATTTTATTCCAACTCCTCCACTATTAACATGAACAAGTCCTATATGCAAGGCTATTAGGCTGTTTATAAATAAGACAATTCATTTGTATTGTGATGCGGAATAGTACAAGAAAACTCTTTCCTGTCTCTATATCTCTTTTCTATAATTCTATTGCTTTTCAAGTTATTTTATTTCGCAACAATATTAACACGCACCGACACTAACAAGACAATATTGACAAAAACATTTTTAATACAAGACCTGAAAATCATAGTTTTCCCATTGATTTTCCTGAGGTTCAAAATTTCTGAGCTACATTTGGATTCTCTCTCCATGTATTGAGATGTCTAAAATTTGAATATGATACCGCAGTCCATCTTGGGGAAAAAATGGTCAGGGAAGTAACGCGATTCAGCCAGAAAAAGTTTACCCAACCTCTCGTGCAGAAGATTTATTCTTGTCCACTGATAATGCAGTAACTTCTTGAAAATTTTCACATGCATCTCTTTCATTAAAATGATCTCTGAGAAATTCCACAGCCATGAATGTTAGTGCAGAAGCAGGAATATACCATGTAATCCTAGGGATGCTACCCTTAAACATCCCCTTCATGCCTTCCATAATCCATATGTTACGGATCGCATCCAACCAACCATTATACCTAGGACAACATGACAAATACATAATTACCAGCATCAGTTTAGGTCAGTCCCTCGGAAACAAGAATGACCCCCAAGTTCATTGATTATTCTAAGGAAAGGAACATGGTAAGTATCCTTACACCAAAGGTAAATTAAAGGGAGAATTATTGAGGTTTCATGAAAGGGATGTAAATGTAATTACCAAAAAAGCCTCAACAGCTGAGTTACACGAATTAGCTGCTATATCCTGCACTGAAATTTGTCATTATATGCAGCTTCGCTGTAGTGGGACTTTTTGGTGATTGCATTCATTTATTAGAATCTTATATTAATTCTCCCTAAATTGAATGAACAGTAACAGAATTGACCCTGAAAGGAATGTAATTACCTTATAGCTGATGAACCCTGCACTTGTAATCTTGTTTTGATGACATCCAAGGGAGTAGTGAGATAAGCACTAAGACCTGAGTAAGATCATTTCGCACCACAAATTATTAATCCTGAACAATTTGCTAATTGAAGGTAAGTATAGGACATACCACCAGCTAAGCCTCCTAACACGAGTCCCTCTAAAGAACTGTTAACATGCCAATTCGAGCGTGATATACATCTCTGCTTCCCATACTCTGTCACATCTTTCATAGCTTCGTAAAACATGACCTATAAGTAAATACGCTTCGCTTCAAAGCAAGGGGGAAAAGCAATAATAAAGCATGATAAAATTTACGGCTCCTTTTTTGGATTCAAGCCATAACTTAACCGGTTCTTCATAGAGCATGAATTACCAATGCTATGGGTCAAGTATATACCATCAGTCCAGCAAATGGGACATCCCTTGCCAGTGTAGACCAGTATCTGCCAGAAACAAGAAAAGGATTTATATTTATGCATGAAATCAGATTCAGAATTCCATGATTCACTCATAAAA
>JANTPZ010017760.1:0-26547 GCA_025593235.1 Vachellia pachyceras | reverse complement strand
TGGGAACAGCAGCTCCTGCATCCTTTAGTGCTTGATTCTTTGCTTGAGCAGACTCCATCTCACCACCACTTTTAGCTCCCTGATTTGTACAAGTTCCACTGAGAATTAGAAATGCTCTTTGATTGAACCTTAGTAAAAAATAATGGAATAGTGACGTACAGCATGACCAAATTGTACTTCTGATTTGAAGAGTTGCGCACAGGTTCCACTGACCCAGGCACAAACTGGTTTACTCACTTTCCCCTGTTTTAGGGCTTCAACTAGGGAATATTCATCACGTCCACCAAGTTCTCCAAGTACAACAATCATTTTGATCTGAGGTTCCAAACAAATCCACTCCAGTCATTGATGGAAAACAGGAATTCTCTTATTCTAATCAGCTATTCATGGTTTGTACATACGATATGTGCTACGAAATGCCTCAAGAAAAAAGAAGCAGTTTACCTGTGGAATGTTGTTAAATCTTAGCACGTGATCAGAAAGTGTGGAACCAGGGAAAACATCCCCTCCAATGGCAATGCCTATAACAAAACAAATACACTCAACATGAGCATAAAAATGCAAAAGGATAAAAGCCAGGGGGGAAATCCTCATCAGTACCTTCATAAATTCCATCGGTGACACGGGCGATTGTGTTGTATAATTCATTGGACATCCCACCCTACAGTTCATAAAGGTTGTCTTCTCTAAGAGCCATCATTGTATGTATTACACAATGCAAATATATGAAGCTCAGCTCCAAATAATCAAATCAAGAAACTTCATAAAAGGTGCGCATTTGTTCAGATATCCAAGAACTTCACATCTGTTTAATACTAAAATCACAGTAGTGGAATCTTTAACCTCCAGGTTCAGCGCAGATATGGATAAACTAAGCATCAAATCAAAACGTGAAAGGTGCATATCCAAGAAATCTCACAAGTCCTAAACACAAAACAGGTGAGACTTATGGGAAACTTCTCAGGGATACGCCTATTTTAGATGAAGGAAAAATTCACAAATACAAAGACAGGAAAATATATCAGTACATACAGATTTAGAAACAAAGCCAACAGATCCAGGCCTGTACAGCTTGCATTGAATGATATTGTCAATTGTTCCAGCTGTGTCACCTATCTTAAAAGCACCAGCTTGAATGCCTCCAACAGTGGCAGGGCCAATAACAACCTACAATGTCATCAGGACTAAAATTAATATTGCAAGCAATAGAAACAAAACGTTTTTCCAGATTAGTATCTTTAGAAATTTAGATAAATTGATCTAAGTTTCCTTTCCCCTTCTCACCTTATTGTTTGATCGTGCATAAGCAATCAATTGTTTAGTGTCTGCCTCAGGAACACCTTCAGCAATAATGGCAACAACTCTAATAGTTGGCTGCTTCAAAGCAGACATGGATGATGCAGCAGCACTGCAAACAGATCATTTTTTTTCAGCGTACTATTTAATTAAATTAGACCAACAAAAGTAAATAAATAAATTAATGAATGCTGACCTTCTAAATGATGCAAAATTGATGAAGACATCAGCAGTGGGATGTGCAGCGCAAGCTGATTCAATGCTGCAAAACAAGCAAGCATAATATTGAGAAATTATTACACTTGGACAGAAAATGACCAGGGTAGTTTGGTAGTTGGTATCTGCTTTCATGTTGAAAATAGTAAGGGGGCCACTAAAATGAGGAAAAATGAAGGGGGGAAATGCTTGAATACAATCGAGCCACCAAATCTTAACTCAAGCGGAGGAAGGAAGAATGTGGATAGAATTGAACATAAACACCAACCTTGCATGCACTGGGATTGCAATTTCCTCCTGACCAAAAAAGAGCTTCTGGAATCCCTCTGAACCAGGATTAATTATTCCAGCAACTGATGGTGTTTCCCTTCCTATAAAAACAAAACCAGAGCTTTTATTTCATTTCTATTGATAGAAAACAATCAAGTGATTCATCCATTTTATATTATTCAATTAGACGAATATTTTATAAAGAAACGGAGCACAAAGGATTTGATACAAACCGCAGAGAAAATCAAAATCAAGCATCCGCTGGATTGGGAGCTGCTTGTAGTTGTAAAACAAAGCTTGAGTTGTGCGAGAGAACAGTTGTCCAGTGGCCATGATGACGAAACCGAGAGATCTGATGGCATATTGGCATGTTAATTTCTAGATTGCAGCAGAAACAACATAAGAGAAAAATGGGCCACTACAGACACATAATAACACGATTCATACCACATGTTGGATCAGCATGCACATGAAAAAAAAATGTAAATTAGAAATGTTTCTTTAATCGGTAATCACCAATAGAGATAAGCATATTTCTCCGTGACGGAGATTCGATTTCACAATGATATTCACGAAGGGAAAATGTCACTCACTAGCGGGGATTTTCCCTTTAAGCAATTAACTCAACAAGGAACAGCAAAAGTGCACTACGAAAGAACTAGACAAAAAATTCAACAAGCAAACAAAACAGATCGACCCCATGACAAGTTCAAAAGCTGGCAAACAGTGCACAACTAGAATGACATTTGCCAAGCTCAATAACAAGAAAGCGCAGCTTGCTGGATCCAATGCACAGGATGGAAGCCAGATGAGATTGACATAAAAACCTCAAATTGACAAATGAAAACTGAAACTCCGTCTGATCTCACACCCACCAATAAGCATAACCTTAAAATCCAGGAGATCATTAATTCAACCAACAAAGATACAAAAATAAAGCATCCCCCATTTCATTTCGAATCGAAAACGCCGAGAATCCAAGTGGGAAACCGATAATTCACATAAAAGCAGCCAAAGTAAATCACAAAAAATGGAGATCTGCAATGAGAAACTGACGAATTGCAGCAGTTTAGAGGTCAGTCAATAATAACAGATACAATGGGTGCATATCAAAACATACCCGAATCAATCGGTTATTGAAATCGACCAGAAGGAAGGGGAGGAAAACGAGATTGTGAGAGCAAGAAGAGGGGTTTATATAGAAAGAGAGGAGGGGTGGAGAAGGTCACGTGGCCAAGGGTAGTTAGATCAGCAACATTGCTGGTGACTGGTGTCGTAGCTGCCTCGTTGGTAGACCATTGTCTATATCGTGGCTAGTTGTCCAATATTTACTTGCTTAGAATTTGTTACATGAAATGGCTGGTTGGGAGTTAGGTGGGTGGATCAGGGTTGGTTGCTGCAAATGTTGGAAAAATGAAAATTCCCATTCTTACTTAATCCATATATTCCCAAATGCTACTATACACAATTACACATATTGATTTATCAGATTAATCACTCTGAAGAAAAATAATAAATCTATATGTTAATTATTTTCTTTAATCTCTCCCAAAAATATTAAATGACTCTTATTTTAAGAATAGGATGTAATAGTTATTACAAGATGTCATGGGTATTGAGTAAGAAGATGACAAAATAAATTTATAAATAATTTTTATGGAGAACCATATAATATTTTTGAATTAATTACTCAAGTTAACCTGAGGGGGCAAGCGTCTTATCGTTGAAGTAAATTATGTAGAATTTAAATTTTAGTCCTTCCATATAGAGTAACTTAGTCTAGTTCTGGGGAAAGAAAATTTTAATTTTATTTATAAATCTCGTTATTAAATTTTAATATAAATGTACAATTTTATTCATTATTTATTAAGTTAATTTTATTTTCATATGAGGATATATATACTGTATAATGTATATTAAATGGAGGTAAATTTAAAAAAGTTGTTGAATTTTAAAGGATAATGAAATTTAAAATTTTTTATGTGTAAAGTATATTGCGAATGATTTATAAATAGTTCAAACAAAGGATATAC
Source organism: Vachellia pachyceras (assembly GCA_025593235.1). Lineage (NCBI taxonomy): Eukaryota > Viridiplantae > Streptophyta > Magnoliopsida > Fabales > Fabaceae > Vachellia > Vachellia pachyceras. Next base: position 22,732 of record JANTPZ010017760.1, on the reverse strand, counting down.
TTTTTGCTGTCAAGAGTGTTAGTACTTAAGGGGAAATAAACGTTACAAAATCACGTTCACGCAAATCGAGATAAAACTCATCTCACGTACGTACTTCTTAAATTATAAATCACGTTGGAAAAGTAGCTTCCACCGCTAATGCAAAAATAATATATCAACAAAAATTTAATATCAATAAATTTAAGAATGTCAGACATTTTTGTGTGATTAAGAATGTCAAATCTTATGCTAAAAGTAATTACTTTTTTATTGACAATATTTTTTAAAAAAAATCAAGAGGTTTAAACCTTGGACAATGGATCTAACTGAGTAAACTAGAAACTGGCCTAGGATTGAGTCTAACTTTACTGTTAGTATAAGGAACTACTGAAAACATGTGCAAGAGATATGTATATCAAATTATAAATCTATAAAATTTAAACTAATTTTATAAATTTATATAAGATAAATATTACATCTCATAATTATTATTTATTATTTGAATTGAAAAACATTTATTAATTTTCTCAAATTCTATTTTCAAATTAAATATTAAAATTTTCAGTTAAAGAGCATATTTGTCGCTAATTATTCTTACAGAACATTAGGTATTCTAGGATATTAATGATGTAACTCCACCCTAAAGCTTTGCAAAAATGGTGCAACTTTGCTGTAATGTCAATTGGAATTAACTTTTAAGGGTCAAAACCCTAAAAGTCGCCACCCTAGTGGCATCCCACTTCTCAAGATACATGTTTAGTTCTTTAACTTTAATAATATTTATTTTATTTAATGGAAAATGTCTACTCAAAGAGATAAATTAAAATTTAATGCAAATTTAAATAATCAAACATGTCTATCTTAACCTTTTTATACATTGGAACTTACTAGTATATAATGTTCACTTCATGTGTGCGTAGGACTTCTATGAATACATTTTTTTCACTCTAATTTGATGTTGGAGGCGGGATTGAATCTATAACCTTTCATTTATAAGGCTTTTCAGTACCAAAGGAAACCTTCATTCAACTTATTTTCCAAATTTATAATTCCCCCCCCCCAAAGTATATAGTTGATTGGATGTAGAAAGAGATTTTTAAGTGTCAATGCAAATTATTAAACATGATTAACACACGCTTTTTATTAATAATTAACTTAACTCATTTTTTAATACATGAAAATTAGTTATTTAACTCATATATTGAATGCTATTATGGAGTAGATTGTTAGACTAATCATGTTAAAAAACAAATGATTTATAATAACACATTGAAATGAATAATTAAATTATAGGGTTAAGATGTTAGTGTACCATAAATTATTCTCTCATGCGCTCATCTCACACCAAAGTTTCATAATATCTACAATTGCACGCAAAAAGTTCTCAAATGGATAAAAAATGTCATCAATGTGCATGTTTGGGAAGAACTTATTCCCAACGGTGCATGTAAGTCAAGATACAAATATCTTGAAATCTGTAAAAACCATCTTGAAATCCATAAAAAACAATCTCAAAATCCGTAAATTCTTCTTGGATTTCGTAAATTCTTCTCACAATCCGTAAAATTTTTTCTTCTAACAGATTCCCAAACACACACAATAATGTCAAGTGTAGCTAATGTCCATTACTTTACCTTATCCTGTTTGGACTCTCATTTGAAATTTAGATTTTGTTAAAGTATTCACATTTTTTAATGAAAACTGGATATCATTAAAAGTTAAATAGAGGTACAAAAATCAGGGGTATCAAACCCTACACCCCTCACCTCCAACTCCGTTTAAGAGAATTGGAGGGTTCTCAAAACTACAAAACTTTCCTATGAGATCATGAGCTAATTTAGAAAGGTAGTATGCAGTAGTGTTTCCCTCCCTCAGTACATGGGTTATACAAACTTGACAATCCCTATTCAAAAGTAGCCTAGCTTCATTCACAATATCTGCAAACGGGTGGTTCGTAGTGCATCCTCGCATCATTAGGTTAGCTGCCTCAATGGAATCTGTCATAACTTCTACCTTACGAACACCTCTAGTCCAACATAAATATAGTCCATGCAATATGCCTATTAACTCTGCAATTGCTATAGGTACAGATGTGAGTTTACAACTATATCCACATATCCAACTATCTTCATCTCCTCGAATAACCCCTCCACAAACACATCTTCTCGAACTGAGAACAGACGCATCCGTTTCCAACTTATGGAATTTGCTCCTGGTTTGAGTTCTACTCTGAACCTGCCCTTTTGTGGTATTGTAGAAAGCATACCTGGATTTTAATTCTTGCCCTTTTGTGGTATTGTAGACAAGTTCGGAATAGGGTGGAATGAGCATTGTTGTAGTCATCTACTTCTTCAGCTCCAAACACTTTGTTGCATCTATTAACCCAGATATCCCAACAAGTATAGCCAAACAGGGTAGCCCATTGTATTTTCATAGTATCTTGCTTCCCCGCTTCATTGTTGAGGTTCCAGCGAATCCAATCTATCCCTTGTAGGGAAGAGAAAATAGCCCATTTTGAAGGATGTACAATAGATTGCCATCTGTCACGAGCATTCTGGCAGTCTCTTAGGAGATGCATGGCATCCTCCTCATGTGGGCATGAAAAAGGACATGTTGCAAAAGTTCCAATCCCTTTATTGACTCTAAGTTGAGCTTGTGTTCTCTACCATAGGAGAAAAGCCACATAAATGCATTTATTTTCTCTGGAACTTGCCATCTCCATACTTTCCTCCATATGTTATCTTCCTGTTGACGGATACCTACAAAAAGAAAATTATATGCAGAGTTAACAGAAAAATGACTGCCAGTGGACGGTTTCCAGATGTATATGTCCTCTCCTCTCTCCCCTCACGGAGCGGGTGAGCACTCTGATGCAATCAATAGTTTGAGGATGGAACCACGCACTCAGCTTCTGTACATCCCATTCTCCATTCAAGTTGACATAATCTACTACCTTTCTTGTGAATTGATCATTCCCTCTGCTACCGGGATCAAGTTAATTAGTGGCTCATTCATTTCTGACCAATTATCAAGCCAAAAGTTGGCTATCCTACCATTACCCATCTTCACACCCACTCCTCTTTTGAACTTACTCCACATCTCATAGATACTTCGCCAAGTGGATGATGATGCTTGCTTCTTAATGACTTTTGGCATAGTTTGGCTACCACATTTATACTTCGCTCTTAGAACTCTAACCCATAAAGCCTCACAGTTATTCAACATCCTCCAGCAGAGTTTCATAATAAAGGCTTCATTCTGTTTACGGATGTTATGAATTCCCAACCCACCATTCCTCTTGTCCTTTGCTACAACCTTCCATGAAACAAGGTGCATTTTCCTTTCTCCTTCATTATTGCCCCATAAAAAATCTCAGCTTTTCCTTTCCAGGTCCCTTATAAACTTTTTGGGAAGAAGCATGGTCTGCATGTGGTAGTAAGGGAGCGTCGATAGCACATACTTAATAAGAGTTGCATGCCCTGCGAGGCTAAGGCAATTCCTCTTCCACCCAGCTAGCCTTCTACGGGTTTTCTCAAGGATGGGAGAGAATGTTATATAGGAAACCCTTTTATGAATTATGGGGATACCTAAGTATTTACCCAAAGCACTTGTCAAACTAACTCCCATTTGACAGCTGAGTTGTAAAGCTCTATTGAAGTTAACATTTCTAAAGAAGTGAACTTTAGTCTTCATCATGTTTATCTTTTGCCCCGATCCAGCACAAAACTTATTGAGACAGTCCTGAATTGTATTCATTTGACTAGATGAAGCTTCTCCAAATAAGATGAGATCATCAGCAAAAAACAAGTACGAAAGAGGAGGCCCGCTAGGGGTTAATTGAATAGGACACCAATCAACTGCAATTGCATCCATAATTATATGGCTTAACCTCTCCATACAGAGCGTGAAGATGTAGGGGGAGATAGGATTACCCTGCCGAATCCCTCTAGATGGGTGGAACTCCCTAGTCACTTCACCATTCCAAATGATCTTGAACGAAGCAGAGGATATGCAAGCCATAATGAATTGACACAAATTCTCTTCAATACCCACATTACGGAGCGTATCTAGAATGAAAGCCAAGGATATGCAGGCCATAATTACTCACATTTTTCAAAACCTAGGTTTTGAAAAAAAGTTTTCTTATCAAATTACACACTCTCTCTCATAATAAATTTTTCTCTTTCATATTTTTCTTTTCTCTCTCTCTCATTTCTCTTACTTTTTACCTCGAACTCCGTAAAAGTCAATAATTTCCCAAACACAACTACCTTTCAAAATATAGATTTTACCTCGGACTCCATAAAAGTTATTATCAAATAGACTTCTAAACAAGTTCCTGACACCAAGTGAGCCCCACCGCACTAAAGCAACGAATGTTAGGTTTAAGTAATATCACATGACATTTTTTGCTCTATTTAAAAACTTTCATGTGCATTGTTGCATTCACAAAAATTATATGATATCTAACGTATATTGAAAAAAAAAAAATACTTCATTGGTAGATTTTTACCTTAATCACTAATTATGTTGTTCATAATGTATAAATTTTATAAAATAAATATGTACTTCAATTTAAATTAAAAAACTAAAAGCGTTGATAAAAAATTAGTTACAAGATAATTTAATAAAAAATCATGGATAAAATAATATTTATATCATAATTTGCTTGTGCGTGTTTGGGTACTTAAATCCTAAATTCTATTTTAGCGTGATTTATTAAAAATTCTTATATTGATACATTGATTAAGAGATGAAAATACCTTCATTTAAAAATGAATTATTTTGATATATATCTTATATGAATAAATAAGCACATATAATTTGGTTCATGTCAAGTAAAGAGAATAAATTTTGACAATTTCCCCACATAAATTTAATAGAAAATCAGACTCTACCAAACACTTCCCGAGTCAGAATAATGAAATGGAATGTTTCTACTCCAATAAAATAATACCCAAGTATCGTGATTAAAAAATTAAAGACGTGTCACGTGCTATCATTAATGATTTTGTTTGGAATCATCTTTGGAAAATTCAAACATACGTTCAACTGTTTTTTTGGTAAAACGATAGCCTCCTTCAACATTTACCCTGTAAATGATAAAATCACTTCTCCATCGTGTTTTCAAACGGGCTTAATGTGAGTGATGGTAAAGCTACCCAAACTACTTTTTTAGTGAGAATTAATAATAATAATAATAATAATAATTAAATCACTAATTTATAAATGATCAATTGTAATTATCCTTCAAGCAGAAGGATTCCACAGTGGGTTTTCAATTGATTGTGGGTGTTGGACAATGATTGTTAGATAAAAAATTCCTTTTTGAAAAACTGATCGCTAATAAATTATTTTTATTAAAAAAATAAATTTAAACTGTTCAAGTTAGATCTCAATGGTACAAACTTGATAAATGGAGACGGTTGTTAGTTAGTGGAGGCGTGTTTGACTTGTGATGCCACCACATATTGTTGCGCCGTAGAAGTCACCCTGATGCATAGGTGCACACCAAACGCTGTCTTATTCATGTGTCTTAAAGTTCAAGTCCAATCATATGGTTTGGTGATTTGCCAATTTGGCCATCCGGAGACCACCACCAACAGAAATAAAAAAAAAAAATACATTTTTAATAAAAAGTAAGTTATTTTTTTTGGAGATTAAACAAATTAAATAAATTACTTTAAAGTACTTTATCCATCATTCTTATATAAACTAATTTATCTAATTTATGAACGTATATAATATAGTAATACACATAAATAAATATTTTAACTAGTTTATTTAGTTCCTTCAATTTTTTTAAAAATTAACTGACTCTTAAATATATTAAGAATGGGTTTATTTGGAACAAAGTTTTCAAAAACTAAACGCCCATTTAACAGTGTTTTTCCACGAAATGAGATAATCTTCTCTATATATTTACTTCAGTTGCGTAAAAGTACTTCTCTGTTTCATTGTAAAATGGGTCCATGAATTGGTTTGTCCAAATCTCAACGCTTCTACCACACTTTTGCATTATCACACTGCAACTAATTTCTTGATTATGAATAAAGGGGTTGAAAAATTAACCAAATTTATGGTATATGAATTGACTTGTCATTGATTCAGTCCTTAGTCATTTCATAACCAATTTATTTTTTCTCTAATTATATAGTGTACAATATATTATTGAAAATGATGCCAAAAATATACATAATTGAGAAGGAAAGGGATGTTGCCAAAAAAAATTGAGAAGAAAAGGGCATAGCACTTGATTTTATTTAATAATAATTGGAATTTATTATTAGCATGTCAATCTCATTTCACGGACACAAAGTGAAAAATCGGAGAGGATTATCATTATGAGACTATATATTGTGATTAGAATGAATTATACAAATAAAGAAGAATTCATATAAGATGAGCCACACAATTTCTCAATTATAAATATAAATAATATGATTGTTTATATATCTAATATTAATTAAAGTTAAAACATTTATGTTGCATCATGTATATATCTTAAATATTGGCTTGGATGCTGCATATATATACCTTTCAAAAGTTGTAATTAAGCAACATGTGTTCCAAGTAGAAAATGTTTTAACAGTTTAAGCCTAAGATATACCTTTAAAAAAATAACTCCCTGGTAGGTTAAAAATACTCAAATATAACACAAGTAGACACCCATCTAAAAAAGTTGTGACCATGTAACCGTAGTGGTGTAATAAATTACAATTATTAATAAAATGAATATTTTAAAGATAGATCAAATTATTGATCAATTCATGGCCCTATGCAAAGCTATTAATTGTTTTTATGAAAATTATATAGTGATTAGTATTGATAATAACATTAGGCCCACGTTCAAAAAAAAAAATCTTGATGTAACTTAGAGAAGAGACAATCAATTTTTGAAAGTTATATTTGCATCTTTGGCATTTAAGTATTATTAAAATAATTGAGAAATTTGAATGAATAAAAATAATTTTTTTTTCAAACCAGGCTGCATAAAGTCTGACAAGAGAACCATAGAATTAAATCATCTAGAGACAAGGAAGAATAGAAAGTAAACATTTCATCACCCCTTCTTCTTCTTGTTTTTTTAATAAATCAACCAATATCATGCATATTTTTTAATCATATTATCATGTATTCGAGTAATCAAATAACACGATTCACGAAAGTGTTGGCCCACAATTGAGACACCTCCCTATCTCCAAATCACTTTAATGACCCAGAGTTTGACACGACATCAGTGGTTAAGTGATAACGGGCTCGTTTGGAAAAGCGGTAAGAAGTACTTTTACGCAAGTCGAGGCAAATATGTGAAGGAGATTATCTTATTTTACGAAAAAATACTGTTGAACATGCTTTTGAACTCCTGAGAAGCTTTGCCAAACGAAGCCATTAATAACCTTTTTTTGATTAATCCAAGCGTTTGGTGGTATTTTATTGTCATTCTCTTAATTATCACAATATCATCTTCTCTTGAAATATGTGGTCAACATCTAACCAAAGTAGTTACTAGTTAGGCCATATGATGATGATGGTGATTGGAATAATTGGATATAAGTTAGAAGATCTTATTTATTATAGATCGACTTCTGCATTGAAAACACTAAATTTTCTTTCATGGGTATTTAATTAACTGTATTTATATATACACCATAAATATATGAGGACCAGACCCTGTAATTAATGATATCAAATTTTTTTCAATTAAAACTTCTTTTTAGATCTGAGGTTGTGCATTCAAACCCATTTGAAAAAAAAAAAATCGTAAGTGCATGAGTTAAGGCAAAAAAAAAAGAGAGATCATTACAAAAATCTGTTATGATGACATTTTCCCCATGGTTTTGATGGTATTTGTTTTGAAAAGAATTTGAATATTTTGATTGATAATGGCTTCATTTGGAAACCCGTTGAGAAAACGGACACAGATTCCGAGGTACTTTATGTGAGAGGAATTTTATCTCGGTTTACGTGAGAATGGATTTTGGGAGCCAAAACGGCATTCCTAACGGAATACCAAACGCAGCCAATGTTTTTAAAATGAAATAACTAGTATATGTGACAAGAGAAAATACACGGTACTACTCTACTATTTCTGATTTTTAATAGAAGAATCAATTAATTTTTTTAAAGAGATTAAATAAATTAAATATTTTGGTATTTTATTAAGATACCCTCTCTTTCTCTCTCTCTCACTGTTTTCTTCATCTTTTAATTATTTACTTGTAAAATATGGAAATTAATATATAAAATAATGGCATCTAGCTTGTTAGGGGTTGATGGAGACAACTTAATATAAAATGCGGCGCATGTAAAACGAGATGACCCCTCCAAGTTTGTGTGAATCCTCAATCTCCTATCAACAATTAAATTAAGAGAAAAGAGTGGAGAAATTTAACCTTAGATCATAAATAAGTAAGTTATTTAAGGAATAGTCTCATGGAAGAAAATATTTAATGAGATGTCCCATTGACAACATGAGGTGTTGTCAACACAGCGCATGATGTTATCAATACAATGACCTCATGTTGTCAATTGTGACCTCTCATTAAATATTTTCCTTAATTGGACCATTCCTTAAATAATTTGCTTATTTGGGACCGAAGACTAAATTTCCCAAAAAAAGCATACACTTCCAATTCTAATGATATATGTTAATTAGAATCTTCTTGATCTGAATATAACATCTCCATCCATTTTATCTATAATATTATCAATTTTTTAAATTAATTTATTTAACTAATATATTGATATATAATCCATTGGTATTTTAGGGAGATTAGCTCATATATATATATATATATTAAAATTAAAGAATTTATCTAGCTTTATTAATATATTCAGATTATGTAAGTAACAACTATATTAAGGCCATGCTAAATTCTTTTAAGAGAACCATCTACTGAGTTAAGTTATATTGAATTGTTTTGGGAGAATCATTTCATTACCAAGTTTTATATAAAAAGATTTCATTTTAATTTGATGAATTTATTAGGGGTGCAAACTAATGCAGATCGAGTTGAACAAGATTACAATGACAGTAAAGCTCTATATATCATTCTTAGAGCTTGAAGTCAAGATTTTTGGTTAAAATAGAACACACACCTTACTAGTTGAACCAAATGCTTATTGGTTGAGTAAGCATAGCTTGTGTACAACTAATTTAGGCTTATCATTATATTTGAATCCACCTTAGAATTTCAGAATTTTCATCCACAAAATGATACAAGAAGAGATATGTGTAAAAAAATCAGTAGTAGGAGTTGTTTATTAATCACAGTCTACAATAAAAATTTACAGAAGGAGATGGTTTGATAGAGAGCTCAAACTAGAGCCACACACAGCCTTCTCACTTTGTGTAGAGAACATCCTCCCATGGGTGGCGGTAGAGTGGTTGTTTCAGTCTCTTCTGGTCAAAGGTATGCCTACAAATTTCAATCTAATGGTTAAGGTATAAAAAAATACCTATGACCTTTTTATCATATGTACATTCAGAATCATATACTTTTCAGATGTACAAAAATACTTATGAATATTTAAACTGAGTGTAAAAATGTCAAAACCTTAAGGTGTGCATTAATGCTCCCCTAGGGTATGTTTGGTTTCATTTGGAAACAGTCAAAATCAAGGCTTTGTTTGTTTCTAAGATGAAACCAAATTAAACCCCCTTCTAAACACTGTGTGTGTTTGAGAAGAATCCATTGAGAGAATGATTTCACAAAACTGAGGTAAGTATACGAGAAAATGTTTGATTTGACTTAGACAAACGTGATTACCAAATAAACACGTAGTTGACAAAAGTACAATGGGCTTTCAACTCAAAGCCCCTTGCCATCTATCTATTGTTTCTCACGTAGGCTCAGAGTTTAGATCACTGGAATGTAAACTGGAGTGACATAGAACATGTACCACCCAAAAAAACTAAGAAATGGAAAGAGAATTTTTTGGAAATTTCCCCAAGCAAATTCCAAATAAGTATGCAGCATTTCTTGTTGGACTCCAGATTAATGAGAAAATACTTATATAATCTTGGAGTGTTACGCTATTTATACTCTTCAATGAAAGTGTTTTAATAGTAATTTCTTAGAGAAATACTTACGTACTCTCAAACGTTCCAATGATCCTTTCTTTTAGGTCATATAAACATATATTATAATGAGCTATGGAGAGGGAGAAATAATAAATAGATATTTAAAGGATATTAGATCCATAATTAAAATATTTTTATTGAAAAGAATATACATAACATAATACTCCTGAAGTATGTAAGTATTTCTTCGTTTTTTACGGATCTCATATCTGATACATTTCCCTTGATTATTTTTCTCTTTCCTGACCCATTATGATAGAAATTGTGGGATCCACAAAAAAAAGCATTTGAGACATTTTCATTAAAAATAGCCTGAACAACATGACACTGTAGGGATGTAAAAGTATTTCTACCACAAATTAAATTTATTTAATTTGTATCCATTTAATTATGTAGAAAATCCAAATTAAATAGTACAGCCCATCAAATCCGGAATCCAACGTATTGGATTGTTGGAGATATCGCCAATGAGCATATAATTGGTATAACTAATCAAAGGAGAACCCACCTAAAAAGAAATTGAACCATAACGGAGTTGAGCACATAACGGACAAAGCAGTCCAAGATTTCATCATCACTGTTTTTGCAATATTGTTGGCCAATATAGGGCCTATTTGGAATGAGGTTGGAAAAGCAGGTTCATGCGAATCGAGCCAAACCTCATATGTGTGTGTGTATATATATATATATATTTATTTATTTTATAGACCGTAAATTACGTTGGAGAAACAACATTCAAACAGACACTTGATTTATAATCTAAATGTAACTACTTTTCCTATCACCCGAATTAGCTTCTCTTTTTGATTAAAGGCTTGTTTGGCTCCCAGGTGGAAAACCTAGGTTTTAACCAAGTATTCACATTTTGTATGAAAGCTATTCTTGAGACAAAACTTATGTTTGAAATCTAGGTTTTGAAAAATTTATTTCTTGTTAAATCACACTATCTCTCATAATAAATTTTCTTATCCCCCTTTTTCACTTACTTTTTGTCTCGAACTCTGTAAAAATCAATAACTTCCTAAATATATTTCAAAACCTAGGTTTTGCCCTCGGAATCTGTAATCATTTTGCCTCGGTTTCAATAACTCTTTAATCATTTTTCAAAATCTAGGTTTTGTCTAGGAATCTGTAAAAACTATTTTCCCAAAATCTATTTTCAAAAACCTAAGTTTTGTCTCGAACTGCATAAAAGATATTTTGAGACGGATTTCCAAACAAGCTCTAAATCCCAAACCACACACATGCACGCCCAATAAAAAAAGGTGAAATTAACAAACCCTTTATATCCAGTGGTATCAGATGTACCATTTGTGGCACTAGGTTTGAGGTCCAATCTCTACCATAGGTACACTATATATACGTACCGTCTAAACTCAAAATAAGAGAAAAATGGTGAAATTAGAACAATGAAGATTGAAGAAGTTTAACTTACCCAATAAGACCAGTGGAGCGAGCCAGCACAAAGATTCCATTAAGATAGCCAATTTCCAAAATTTCATCAACCTCTTGCTTGTTGAACATGCCAGAACCAGCAAGGAGATCCAAAAAGAGAGATGCAATTGCACCATCTATGTTAAGGATAAGGTTATTTGCCTTTGACAATGTGTAGGTTTCAACTTGAGCAGCATATTCCATGTACTTAACTGAGGGAAAATTCTTGCTTGCAAATCTCTGCAGAAGCTCTACTCTCTTATCTCTGTTGTCCCTGTTCTTCACCCTTTTTCACAGAGTGGAACCAATTAAGCTTCATCCATTCAAGTCTTTCAAATAATAATACCATAACAGAAACTGAATTCAAGTTAGTGAAAGGACCAAAAGAAAATAATGGGTTAACGTGCAAATCTACCCAAGAAGTATTCACCCATCAAGTCTGACACTATGAAGTTTCCTTGGATATGCAACAGCGCACATGAATGTTCTCAAATGAAGAAAACATACCATGTCCTTTACTTTAGTGTGGCGAGGCCCACTTGATGTCCATGCATTACAAAGTAAGGGACGTTAGCTACACTTAACGGACATGACATTTTTATTCCATTCATGAATGTTCTGTTCATATATACTGTTACACCCAAGAAAACTTTATGGTGTCATATGCACATAGGAGAATACTTCACTCATAGATTTGCATCTTAACCCAAAAATAATGCAGTACCTATGGCCAATTCCTGGCACACGAATGCCCTTATTCTTCATGCCTTCAACAAACTCAGAAGGTGTAAGACCCTGAAATCAAATAGCACAGAACTTCATGTTAACAGTTTTATATGATCAGAGTTGAAGAGTAATGCCAGCTTCAAAGGCAAAAAGCCTTTGAATATTTATACCCTGTCATGAGCATCCTTGAAGTAACGAGCAGCATCATCAATGGCACCCCCAAATCGAGGACCAATTGTAAGCTCACCTGTTTGAGAAGCTCATTATTACTCAGCATTGTATGGCAATTATTACAAGAACAAAAATCCTGCTTGATCCTTTAGTTTTAGCTAAAAAATAAGAAGAAATGTCAAATGGTTAGTAATTTAATTTACCTGATACAAGACTAGAAATAAGGTCCTTTCCTGCTCTTGCTGTTACTATTGTGTTGTGAGCACCAGAGGCACAAGGACCATGGTCAGCACACATCATGATGCAGATCTGACCAGTGCAATGCATCAGCAAGAAGAGAGAAGCTAGAAGATGAAACCAGTAATTTACTTTGAAAAGCAGCAATTGATCAATGCAAAACTCACAAGTACAATTTAGAGCACCGTTTTAAACACAAGTCTAAATAGAGTCCAATCACAAAAGACTAGCCTATTAGGAGGGAGAGCTTCTCGACTTATAAACTTATGACACTTGTGAAGCTTTTCAATGTGGGACTCATAACAATGCACCTCATTTGAGAGCTGACATCCTTGACAGCTCTACACCACGACACTTCATTTAGTCTCTTGCCTATCAAAATCCTCAGTTGGTAACCCTCTCCATGAACATCGGGCTCTCAGTAAAAGAGGGACTTTATTAGACCTTAGACTCTCCAACTCCAATAACTAACCCTTTGAATGTGGTTCTTCCAAGGATTTGGTGCTCGTTTCATGCACATGCAGTTTCTATATCGAAAGGGGAAAGGAGATTGATTTTAAAAAAATCCAAGACAAACACATTTTTGTTTAACTTACCTCAATGAATTGTGTACAATAATGAGGAAGGCTGCGTTTGAACCACAAAAGAGAGATAACATCACCAACTCCATAACCCTTTTCAATAATGGAAGACATGGTCACACCAGCATAGCATTGTTCCTTGCCTAACAGAAAAATATTGGATTAAGAAAAATATTAGTTCAACCATTGAGTCTCCAGAGAGCATCAGACAACTCATTTCAAAGTTTACAGCATTAAGGGATTGTTATTAACAAAACATACATACCCCTTTCATCAGAGATTGTGGAAATAATGTGAGTTGGAACACGCACTCTTCCAACTTAATTGCAGATTTAAGATCCACAGGGATCTCTGGAGGATTAAACTCCTTCACTGGTGTAATCTTCCCTTCTCAAACCTACCATTTTTTAAGCTCACTATAAGATTACAGCTAGAGTCATGTGCTTATAAATTAAGGAATTTATGTAAAGAGCCGTATAAGGAGTTATACCATTAAAAGTCACAAAGGTTATGTCTCTTCAGTTCCTAAAAACACGTATGAAAGGTTACAGCTAAAGATGTGGTAACCACCACTTAGTGAAATCTTGTGTTGTTGTAACAAAACCTGATATACTAGAATGATATAACTCTATGGGAAATATATTTCAAATAACCATTGGTTATTTAAGCTATGTTTTGGTTTATGAAACAACACATAGTTATGAGTTTTTAATCGAAGAGGCATATGATTTTAGGAGGCATACTTCATGGTCTATATACACCCTCTTCATCACTCATTTATAACATGAACATCAAACTCATTGCCTTTATTTTTTAGTGCACCAAAAACAAAATCAAATTATCACTTTATAAAAGTTGTTGCTGACATTTCTTAAATATTGGAAGTGGAATCCATATTCAGAGAATTACATTGTATTCTACAAACAATTCATCTGTCAACCCAATTTACACTTAAATAGTAGTTTTGTTTGTGACTTTAAAATATCATGCACAACTTCCTTCTTCATCTCTTTTCTTAATACTCTTCATAAAACGATTTCTGCCAACATTAATCAGATAAATGAAAGCTCGAGAAATATGCAAACTAACCAATTTCTGGAATGTTTCCTTTATTTCGCCTTCAAAATCTTCATAAGAAGTGGGAACAACAGCTCCTACATCCTTTAGTGCTTGATTCTTTGCTTGAGAAGAATCCATCTCACCACCACTTTTAGCTTCTTGATTTGCATAAGTTCCATTGTTTAGTTCGACTGTTGCACATGTTTCATTGTCGACCCAGCTCACAATTGGTTTTGTCACTTTCCCTTGTTTTAGGGCTTCCACTAGGGAATATTCATCACGCCCACCAAGTGCAACAATCATTTTAACCTGTTGTTTCAAACAAATCTGCACTGGTCAATTAATTTGCAGATATGTATACTTTTTTCTCAATTTTTAATTCGATACCCATACCCATACCCTTATCTTTTTCCTTTTCTTTTATTCAATTCTTCAACTTTGCTATGTTAAAACCGTCAATCCCTGTAACTTTATTTTGTTAGCACCGGTAATAGTGCTAACAAAGTAAAGTTAAAGGATTTATGAAAAAAACGAGAAAAAGGTATAATAATCACAATTAAAAATTGAACGGTTTTCTCTTTATTCTAATTAGTTGTTTGGGGTTGTGATTATAATATGCAAATGCAATTCTCTAACACAAATCCGTCGACCTGTGGAATGCTGTTGAATCTTAATACATGATCAGAAAGTGTGGAACTGGGAAAAGCATCCCCTCCAATGGCAATGCCTATAACAAAAACAAACTTGACATGAGCATAAAAAAATGCAAAAGAATAAAAACAAAAAAAGAAAGGAACAAGAAAAATCCTCATCAGTACCTTCATAAATTCCATCTGTTACACTTGCCATTGTGTTGTATAATTCATTGGACATCATCCCACCCTATAGTTACATTAAAGATATCTTCTCTAAGAACCAAAATTGTATAGAGTACAAAATACAAATAAATGTGAAGCTCAGCCTTAATGATGAATAACAAAATCAAGCAATTTAGTAAAATTTCCCATGGGTTAATAAACAATTAAGCACTCCGATATTGGATGAAAACAATACAATCTTTGAAATGTAAGCCATTGGATTGTATCTAACACCTTAGTGGATTAAGGCACAAATCCAATATAAGAAGACCTGAGTCCACAGAGACTACACAGAGGACCTATGAGTCCACAGAGGCACGTGATACATGGTAATTCCTATGTGACTCTGTTGTGCATGATCATTTCACGAGTTCACATGTATGCCCTAAATCTTGCATAAGCAAATCATAGGTACAATAGCTATGATCACCATTATTAAATTTTGTTTAAACAAAAGCAGAAAAAAAACAGCTATGAAAGTTGCAGAATTGAATTATCAGTAAACTACCAATTTGTGAAATTTTATGATGCACTGTGTTTCTTCAGTGAAAAATAGAGAATGTGGTTCTTCATTTAACTATAATGTTTCAATCATTTAATAAAAATATTAATTCTTTTTACCCAAAAATAATCCAACAAATCTCACATTTCCTTAACATAAAGCAGGTGAGAATTATGGGAAGCTTCAAAGTGATAGTGGATAAGAACTTCACCAAGGCCTATCTTCAATGAAAGAAAAATCCACAAACAAAACTTAAAAAAAAACTTGAATTAGTATTGTACGTACAGACAGTGGCGGAGCCAGGACCTTAGAGCAGTGGGGGAAAACTTTTTTATTTTCAAGCAAATGACAATAAATTTACTAGTATAAATAATTTAAATGGGTTCAAATCTTAAATATCAGTGGGTGCAAAATAAAAATATAATAGTTATTTACATATAACCTAAAAATTTCAGTGGGAGCATTTGCCCACACTGAATAACAAGTGGCTCCACCACTGCGTACAGATTTAGAAACAAAGCCAACAGAACCAGGCCTGTACAGCTTGCAATGGATGATATTGTCAATTGTTCCAGCTGTGTCACCTATCCTAAAAGCACCAGCTTGAATGACTCCAACTGTGGAAGGGCCAATAACAACCTGCCACATCATCATTGGGACTAAAATTGATTTTGCAAGAAATCAAAAAAGAGAAGAGGGGAAAAATGTTTTCTGAGACTAGTAAATTTAGCTATTTAGTTGAATTGAACTAAGTTTTGTTTTTTAATCTGTCCTCTTACCTTATTGTTTGCTTGTGCATAAGCAACCAATTTCATAGTGTCTGCCTCAGGAACACCTTCAGCAATAATGGCAACAACTTTTACAGTTGGCTGCTTCAAAGCAGCCATGGATGATTCAGCAGCACTGCAAGATGATTATTCTCTTTCATTGTCCTTTGTGATTAAATTAGAGGACAAAAAAAAAACAATCCTTACTCCACTAGGTGGAATTGGCTACATGGATTGTATAGCGTCATTGTGTTCTATCAACAAAACAAAGTTTTGGATAAATTGTTAACTAGGCGGTCCACTTAATAACTTCTTTATCTACCATCATAACTAGCACATTCGATAGTTTTCTTTCCACGTTTCCGAACAAAAACATATAAATTAATGAATGCTAACCTCCGAAATGATGCAAAATCGACGAAGACATCGGCAGCAGGATGTGCAGCACAAGCAGCTTCAATGCTGCAAAACAAGGAAAACATAACGTTAACAAAACAATACTACATATTGAATCGAATGGCTCTAAATACCATATGGAATATAGCGACTCATGTATGTATGATGTTTGTCTTTCTATCAAGATCACTTAGTGGGTGTTTGGAGAAGCCTTCTCTCTCCTTTTTTCCCCGTTGCATATAAACCGAGACAAAACTCCTTTCACATACTTACCTCGATTTACGTAAAAACAATTTTCTAATGGATTTCCAAACGGGCACTAAGTCAGCTAGATAGGGCCTACATAAGCTTTATGAACCTTCAATTCAATGTCCAACTAGTCGAAGTGGGACTCTTAACATATTTCTAATGGCTGATTAATATATAGTGTCATGTTGCAAAAGGCAAGTAAGGAATTAAACACACACTTAATTACCTTGCATGGACAGGAAGGATAATCTCCTGCTGACCAAAGAAGAGCTTCTGGAATCCCTCTGAACCTGCAGGATTAATTATTCCAGCAACTGATGCTGTTTCCCTTCCTATAAACACCAAATCAGAGAAGCTTTTAATTAATTCCATTTCTATTCAAACCAAATAAGTGATTCTCTTAACTTGATATTCATAGATAAAATATTTGGGATACAAACCACAAAGGAAATCAAAATCAAGCATCTGCTGGATTGGAAGTTGCTTGTAGTTGTAAATCAAAGCTTGAGTTGAGAGCGAGAGAACAGTTGTCCAATTACCATGATGAAGAAGAACAAACCCAGGAATCTGATGCCAGATTTTTGCAAAAGATTAATAATGGGAAGTCACAGATACAAAAATACTCGGAAAAAAAAAAAGACACAGTTAATGCTGTGCATGGCAGATTAACTTCTACGTGAAATTAAAAAAATAAAAATAAATTTTTAATTTGGAAACATTTCTTTCATGTACTCCTCCCAACTTGGGAGTTAGTCAAATAGTTTATTTTGGTACTAAAAGTGAGAAGATATCAATCAATTTTGTATCCTAAATTTATAATTTTTATTGCAAGAGAAACAGAGGGAAAAAATGAATTACTTGAATAAGAATTGTATTTCTATAATTTTTATTAAGTGTTGTGTAATTATTGAACTGGATTCCAACACTTCAACTAATACGTCTTGAAAAAAAAAATATATCATTGTCTTATCTTGCTTGTCTTTGTAGGGCAATCTGGTGTATAATCAATTACCGAGCTTAAACTTTTTCATAGTATTTTAGGTTTGATGTCTCTAATAATGATACTTTAGTTTGAATTTTCATAGTATCTATTATAAGCATAGTTTCTCTACTTGGATCGCTAGTTTGAATTTTGTTATTGTTCATGTAATTAAGTCTTTGTCTTTCACTTTATTTTCCTTTAATTATAATGAAATATAATATATTACTAATTTGTGACATTAAAGCATGACTAAACGAGCAACAAAACTCGGCAAAAAAAAAAAAAAACAAGCAACAAAAAAGAAAGAATGTCAAATCTTATGCTGATATTCAATTTATTCATTTGTTGGCAAAACATAATATTTAATAAAAATGTATTATTTATCAATCATGAAAGGTTAGTTTGCCTCAATCTCTACGTAAAGCATTTTTATAATTTTAATTGAGAAGTGTTTGACCTTCATGTGCAAAATAATAAAATCACGACTTTATCTTTCAATAGGTTCGTTTGGGTTTGGGAACATGGTGAAGAAGTATTTTTATGTAAGCGGAGGTAAATATGTAGAGAAGATTATCTCGTTTTGCAGAAGAACACTGTTAAACGGGCCATTAAACTTTTCTAAACAGAATGTCAAATAAACCCAATTTATAATTCGTGCCCTTAAAGCCAGACTAAAGAAGCAAGATATGAGCCATTTTTTGTGTGAACGACATTAAAAAAAAGTTTTGCATGTAATCATTGGCAAAATATATTAAGATATTTTCTTTTTTTGCCAGAATATTAAGATATTTTCAATAATAAGTAAATGTGCAAACTTTTCCATTGAAGTTTAATGGGTGTGTCTGTGTATTGCCATGAAGTGAATTAATCGTTTTCAATGAAATCATAATATTTCGAAGGAAAACTTTTAAAAATAGGGGGAAAATAGGGGTGTTTGTTTCTGTTTTTAAAAGCTGGTTTTTTTAATTTTTAAAACATTTGCTGTATTGTTCATAATAACTTGTTTTTAAAAATAAAACATAGAAATTTGTTTCTAAAAACTAAAAAACAAAAACAAGTTTTAGTTGCTTGTTGTTTTTTCATTTCTTATTTTTTTTATGAAAATTGGGAATCTCTTTCTTATCTATTTGATGGTCTTTTTTCTATTTAAGAATTTGAGTTATTATTAAGATTTTACCCTTCGATCTATGTATATTTGTTTTCAAATATATATTTTAAAAACAATTATTCAAACAAATTTTTTTTCAAAAATTATTCTTATAAACAGTACTAAAAAAAGAAAACATAAAGTAGAAATAAACTTGAAGTTTTCCTTTCTTTTTTTGGTTTATAACCACATGTTTTTTTATGGACCATATTAACAAATGTCCGAACAACCAATTAATCTAAATGGGGATCTATTGGACCACTTTGGGGGATCCTCTCACAAAGAAACTCTCTTCACTGCACCATACCTCGGGAAGCCCCCTTGCAGCTGCGTCAACTTACGCTGGTGAATTAAAACACAATCATCTCAATTAGTTAAAGATATAATTTGTGTCAACTTGTATGAGCATTGCCCAAATACTTTTGAACTAATTTCTCACAAAAAAAATCATTATTTAAGAGCTGATCACCTCCTAAATAACGTCTGTAAGTTCCTACTTCTATCCTCTAATACATATCTGACACTTGAATATCCCCCTTGCAGAGTTGTACTAACGAGATACAACATGCCTAATTCTAGGCAAGCTTAATCGGGCCATATTTTCAAGAAAAAATGGTGAGAAGTTCTGGTTTGAAAATTTTATTGGGCAGATGGATTTGATGTGTTTTAATACACAGAAATATTAATGCTATGTAGGATTTCATATATAGAAAGTACCCAATGTAAGTCCTTCTCGCCAATAAAGTTCTGAAACAGGGACTTTTTTTTTTAACCTATTCTTCCTATTTTCAATCCTTTCAGAATATAAATAGCCACATGATCCGACCTGTAGTCAACCATATGTAGGACACAGAATCTTTGGTTTGAGTTCTCTTTAATTTTTGTGATATGCTCCTTGATTATTGACACTTGAAAGGTCCAACCAAAGCAAGGGCTTCCTTAAGAGCCAGCAAGAGATGGTGCGGATGATCCTCAATGCAAGCAGCTACACCATGTTGGGATTGCATGGCTCTCAATGATCTTCCTACAATCTGAGCAAAAAGTTATTTACACAATCAATAGCTACATATTTTAACGTTAACTGAACACAGTGGGCATTGGTTTGGCCACAAAGTGAGTTTTGAAGTTTATAATTACACTCTTAGGTCAGACTTGAACAAACGTTTAAATCAAAGGCTAAGATTAGGCATATGTTTCACCAACCAACTTGGCTTGATCCAATTTCCCCAGTAGGTGATTAAATGAACTATCTGAGTCCTTGAATTGTCATCATATCAACATCAATTTAATATAAAATACTACTGTAATGAGCCTATAAGGGTAATGAGCCATACTGTTCTTAGGCCATAAATGTTGGATGTTTTGTGAAAAATTAATTTAGCTCGTGCACTTGCCACTTTCAGAAACTAAAGCCAAATGGGCCGAGAAATTTAGTGAACACATTGTTAGTTTAATCAATTGAAAATATAAAACTCATGATGAAATTTAGGCAGACACTGTAAATGACCAACCTTACGTGCATAGCCCCCATAAGCGACACCACCTATCAAAGCATGGGATGAATCAGCTGACCCTTTTCTTGAGGTTGCATAATCTGAATTCTCTAGGGGCGGGAAAAAAGAATTGTTATGTGATGGTAAAAAAGCAGCAGCAGAAAATGTGAAGGCCACACAAGTGAAAACATTACCAGGAACAATGGCTGTTTGGAAAAGCCCTTCTTTCTTCAACCCATCTATCGTGTGAGCATTAGTTCCACCAGCCAGTTGAAGAAAGCCTGGAATTAAGTGCCCTATTAAGCGCATGATATGTGGAGGAAACTTTTCGAAAGACTGGTCATGTTGTGCAGAGTTATTAAAAAAATCCATTTTTCCATGTTTTTATTGGTGATCAGCAAAGCAAATATAAAAGAGAGAACCGCTCTAAGGCCCCAAGGAAGGAACATAATCACCAGAAAGTTCAACAACAAGTGATCATCATGCAATGGAAAGTTCCAGTATAGGAAATAACAAGTCCATACTACTCACTTGATAAGGAACTTTTTAGTGATTACATTCATTTTTTGGGACCTCAGTGATTATCCCAAATATTAAACTATTGCCAAGTTTTGTGCATAAAGAAGCTGAGCATGTTCTGATGGACCATACTGAATTTTCATACAAACCAGGAGGTCTGTTTCTTGCATTAGCCATTTCAACAGCAAAGGCAATAGTCTCCTTAGTTGCTCCTCTCCCAATATCGCCACTCATGGGACGGCCATCCAACTTGGGTTTAAAAGGAAAAGAGAAATTGAAGTAAACTTCAGTTTATGATAGTTTGATGTTGTTCATACTGTTAGTGTGTTGGAAACAATTAAGTAAGGGCATACCTGCCATAAATTGAAGCTTCGAAGATTGGATTTCATGGAAGAAAATATTTCATTCATTGTGAATATTGTTGATTCCCCACCATTTGGTAAGCTAACCTAGAAACACAGAAGCTAAGAGATTATTTAAAAGCATTACTTACAGCCCTTTTATGTCAGAAGATCTTTGAGGTTATACTGACTGCTATCAGCTTCATATATTTTACTGATTCTCCCAGAGCAGTCCATAGTTCGCTGAAGGTTGTAGTCTGCCTGTAGAAGGGTCATAAATCAGAAGACGAAACATGATCAGTTTGACTTGAATTCAGAAACATCACAAAAATGACATTTTGAAATTTGTGGTTTCTCCTATATGGAGATAGTATGCTGTATTGCTCTCATAAAGAACTATTTCAATTCAAAAGGTTTTAAGTGAAGACCATAACGATTTTATTGTAATTTCTTAAAGGTTACAGAAAAGAGCAGTGGACTTCTATTTTTGGATAAAGCACTGGCTTACTGTCTATCCTACCTTACGATAAATCTTAAGATTAATCGAGAGGATTGGTTCACAAAATGATTTAATCACTATTTCAAAACCATATCAACTCAAAAGTTTAACCTATTAAAGCATTGAGTAAAGGCATATAAACATTTTTACTATTATCTCTAACAAAGACAATACCTACTACTTAGCAAAATGAAGAGAGTAAGAAAGGCCATTGTCTAGGAAATGATCACATTCCATGCATAACCAAATTGAGATGGTGCCCATATTAACTAGGAAGTGAAAGTTTCAACAAAGCCATCATGAAAATTTATTACCCCAATGATTAAAAACAGCTCCCCAAAAAATTTAGTTATATAGACTTGATCGGTAAAATTACCTTCCACTTGTATGTATTTCTATAGCATCAACATCATCTCTCTTCATGAGATCAGCAGTTGTAGTAGCATCTCTTATGTATGTTACCTCTCCTGGACCAATCACAAATGAATAATGTGAATATATGAACAAAAGTCATGGAAATTATCAGTAAACACACCTGAAATGAATAATTAATGAAGCTATGAGCACAAAATCATAAATGGACAGAGAAATCCCACTTATTTTATCGTAGGGGCAAACTGGAAAACAGCGACCACAACCATAGCAGCGTTCAGTTATAACTCCATCCTGCATGTTTGTTACAGCAGAACATTTAGAACTCGTGTGG